>JBBPCS010000238.1:1352877-1385168 GCA_037974645.1 Hollardia meadi
TATCACGCTGATGTTTGTTCAAGTGTTCATTTTTCTGATCAGTTTGGTTTTAATTAGTTATTTGATGCTTTAAAAAACGTGTGAAACGTCATGATTGACAGCTGAGCCCTGCTCGCGATCGAGTCGGGCGGGTGTATGGGCGGGAACTCGATACCGTGGCTCCACCGCCCGATCACTACTCCAAACGACATCACCCGCGCAAGATGGCAGCGCTCGTATCCGAGATATTTTGGCTTCATTTTTGTACCGTGGGAGGAAGTGGAGACGCGGCGGCCATCTTTAGTTATGTCAATGGGAAACATGATAAAGGTCCCCAACCAGGCACTGCTTTATTTTGGTTGGATGTCACAAGTCAAAAAGGTTGGGAACTAGTGGTGTAATATGTATATATATGCGTTTTGTAAAATAGCTGTTAAATAAATGTTGTGGAGCAATCAGTAAAATTAATAAATAAATGGAGTAGAATGGAGCAGAAGTACATCAGTGGAAAGAGCTGAGTCTGTGATCTTTGTGTTTTCAGATGCTCCGAGGAGGGTTTCAGCTGTGAGGAGGAGAAAAGGTACCGATGACGATTACATTTTTATTAATTGAAGGGATCAATATCAAAGCCACCACTCAAAACGTCTCATTAAACAATATTCTTTGAATCCAAATGCAAGTCAAGCTAATCTTTGATGGAAGTTGATGTTTTAGTGTTTCTGAGCAGCCAGCATCTTTAAGCTAAAACTCAACATTGGCTGGATGTGGGATTGGGAGTAAATGTTACTTTAGAGTCAGAATGCATAGAAGAAAAGTCTCTAATGGAGCATTGTGAAGCATAGCCGAGTAAAGTTACTTTAATTTTTTAAGTTTGTAATCGTTCCATTTCTAATTTTAAGAGCACGAAGCTGTGAAGACAGACGAAAAGCCAAAAAGGACAGGTAACAAAGAATACTGTAATATACCGTATTTGATCCTTGTTCTCATTGTGGTGTAATAAAGTTAATTATGTTCATATGTCGTGTCCAGCTCTACCCAGAATTGCAGGTCTGGGGCCAAAAATCAGGAGGATCAAGAGAATTCCTCCTATTCTCAGAGGTACTCAGAGTTTCTGTGGCCTTGTATATATAATGGTTAAGAGGTTTGGACTGAGTTTAAAGGAACAGGTCGACCTTTTTGGTAACTATGTGTATTCACTTCAGTCTGTCTGTTGGTTAACTTAGCTTAGCATAAAGACTTGTAACAGGGAAAACGGCTTCTGGTCTGGTCAGCGGTTAGAAAATCTGCTTCATGGCATCTCAAACAAAATTGTTAATACACTTTGATTTTTGCATATATCAAATGATGATGTGTTAATTAGTAAGGTTTAGAGGCAGATTTTGTGGACAAAGCCAGGCTAACTCTTTCCCCACGTTTCCAGTCTTCATGCTAATCTAAGCTAAGCTAACAAGCTGCAAGATTCATATCGTACAGACATGAGAATGATGAACTGTAAGAAAACGATAACAAAGAGAGTTCAATTTCTGTCACAGTGTTGTCAGAAGTTGACTTAATGTTGATGTTTTCCCTTTTAAAATCCTATAAAAAGCCAAGAGAGCTGAAAAGACCAAGACTTCCAAAACAGGTAAGTGAAAGAATCGGCCATGATAACTCACATTCACGCCCATTCTGCATGAGGAGCCAGCAAAAGTATTGTACTGGGTATGTGTCAAGTCTAGTCAACCCAATATCAGAAATTTGGGCTTTCAAGTGGACCCTCGATTCAGATAGAGAGAACAACGAAAAAAAACCCTTTGACAGGCAAAAAAACGGACGAAACCTCAGGAAGAGCAACAGATGAGGGAGTAAAATTACAGGATGGATCAATCAGGATAGATACATCATAGATATATTGAATGGATCTCCTGAAGGACAAAGATCCAAACGTCTGGATCGAGGCACCGACAGCCAGAGAGAGAGAGAGAGAGCGAGAGTGAGATGGATGCACAGCAGAAGCTTCGAGACGAATTGTTTGTTTTTCATCTGGTCATTTTTCTTTGACAGAGACGGAGACCAAAAAACAAGAAGAGGCCCCAGAATCTGAAGGTATAATACCTGTTATTTCCACTGTTTGGAGTATACAAATATAAATATACAATATCTGTGGTGGACGAAGTGTGTGCACAAAAGTGTTGGCATCGAATTATATACTTAGAGTACCAACAGTACAAGAACCTGTACTTGTTGTTAACAGAGTAGCTGACTGAAGTTCATTCATTCAAGTAAAAAACAAAACAAAAAGTAGTTCTCTTTGATCTGAAGCTCAATTCTGAGGCTGTTCCGTAAATAGTTTTCTAATAAATAATAAATTTAGCAACTTCTGATCAACACATATCAATGTCAGGCTTTAAATTAACAACATCTGGTTAACCCCACCCGGTTCCGATGTAAGAACCACCCACATCTGTTTTAAGCCCCTTTCCGATACGGATACAGATCATTTATTTAGTACAGGTACAGATAATGTCGTTGTTGCTCATCGCTAGTAAAAACACAAGATTTTCCTCTGAAATGTAATGAGATGGAAGTATAAACTAACATAAAATCGGAAAAACGTACTTACGTTCCATGATTTAGTATAATCATTTTTATGTAGCCTGGAGGTACCTGGATATCTGTACGGTGAATTTACTACAAAAATCAAACCAAACCAACATATTTATATATATATTATATGTCTGTTTCAGTTGGCCCTTGCAGACCAGCACCCGTCTACTGCCCGTCTCCACCCGGCTGGTACGGTAAGTAGCCAACAGAAGAAGTTTGAAACGTCATCATACACGAAAAAAAAATAAATCTGATTTTAGAACTCTGAATAAATGTTGGTACTGGGGATTACGTTGAAATCCCTTTTCATTTAATATGTTGAAACGTTACGTTTCTTGAGGTTTCGGTTTACAATTTTATGTTGTGACAACGCTGCGCTAAAGTTCTGGTTTGGTTTTAGGCACAAAATTGGTTAAAGATTAGGAAAAGATCATGTTTTGCCTTAAAATACCTGGTTTTATTGCTACAAAGACGGCTACAAAATGTCCCAACAGTCGGTAAAATGACCCAGTTTGTTGGTTGGTTGAAGTGGTCTTGAACAGTGGCCTCTTTCTTAGCAGCTGTTGCACGAAGGTGTCACGGAAATGCTAATGTGATAGCCTACCAATGAAACATAATGTGGTTTGCAGAAACGTAGTGTGACCATTTTATTGTGGCAATTGGGCTTCAAACACCAAATCAACTCTTTATCTTCTAGTTCATCACGTCGTCACAGACAATCCGTACCCTCCTCCGACCATGCCAGGTATTTACACTGCTGTCATATCAACTATAAGTGATATAATGTCAGTAAAAGACTCAAATATAAAGACTTATTTTCCTTTTTTCAGCTCCCTCTGCTCCTGTTCTGACCACTCACCCCGTCCATCCCGGAGCTCCACCACTGCAGCCTCTTTACCAGCAACAACCTCCGCTGATGCAGCCGTTCTATTATCAGCCGTATCAGCCGCTACCGCAGCCGGTGATGCAGCCTCAACCAGAACCAGTACAGCCAGTCCCACCAGTTGAAGCAGTTCAGCCAGAGGCCACAGAACAAGAGGCTCCTGCTCAGCCTGAGATCCAGACTCCAGCTGCTGAAGCTCAGCCTGCTGTAGCTCCAGTCCAGGGTGAGGAGAGTTAGTAGAAGAAAAACAAACAGGCGACACTCCTTTCAGTCAATATGGACCATCTCATATACAGAATCTGGCTTATTGCAATATGTGTAGTCACTTAAATGAACAGTTCATCCAAAGAAACGTAACCTTTACTGTAGCCGCTAAGACGGGGTGCGCGCTCACGTTTTTAGCTTAGCAGTGAGGATTTCAGCTTACAAAAAGGTGTAAGTAACATCTTTTAATATAAATTTGGGATCTTGAGGCTTCTGGAGACTTGGATACGCCGGACGAGCTGTATGGAGCCATTCTATGTTGTTTTTTGGTTGTTTTTTTTATATTTTTTAAATAAGTTCCCAGCTTTGTTAGTTGTTTAGGAGGATGCTGCAACGCTATTTTGCTGTGCAGCTCCAGAGAAAACTTGACTTTAAAAAAAAAACAACTTTAACATTTGTGTGAACTGCTCCTTTAAAGATGTAGAAAACCTTTATAATTTTATATTTGGAATATGTTTTGATATTTCAAATGTTTGGGAAACTTTGATCAGATGTTGACAGGTAAAGAGGCAGATCTGTGAACAGAAGATAGATTAAATAAATAGATGTATTGATGACTTAATGCTGGAAAAGATGATGTCATGCTTTAGATATAAAAAATATTTTCAAGTGTTAAAGATAATGTCAAACACCGAAATAAAGCAAAATGGTAAACATTACCTCGCTGTGCACCAGAGATAAAACAAACTCCCAGAAAGCATAAAACCTTCTAATCTACCGACCCAATTTTGACTAATTTTAAATCCAGATTAAGCTTAAGTACTCATTATATTCCATTCTGCACATCTTGAGCAGTCCAGTATATATTTCTCACTTTTTCCACATTTAATTTATTTTAAAACGTTTGCATTTTCTTCTCACTTCCGATTATATCTGCAAATAAACTTGCTTTTAGTAAAAGCTTTAAAAAGAAAACCTCTTTTATTCCCTTTGGTATCCTGATCAGATATGAACCGGAACATGTTGCGGTTTAGGGACAGTATCTTTTAGGTTGTATGCAAATTGAAGTTTCCTTTTTTTTTTAAAAATATAAGGATCTGCTGGGATCCAACAACTCTAAAACAAATTAATGAGTTTCATTTCAAACTTTAATAAAATAATGTTGTTGTTGTTTTTTCTTAAACATGTGTAAACATTGAAATAATCTTGGGAAACATTGACTTAAAATAGAAACACTTATATATATATATTCCTCAGAATACTTTAATATTATAATATTACTTGAACTCTTCTCTTAAAGAACCAGAAACTGTTGAGGAGGAAGTGAAGGTCGTCTCTACCAAGAAAGGTACAAACTATAAACTTATTCATTATTAACTTCCCTTAATTACTGCAGTGAACAATAATTCATATCTGATATTTTCCAGCTGCAAAGAAGAAAACCAAGGCTGCTGATTCAGAAAAAGGTACTGCATGCTTCTCCAGACCTGCTGAACGCTTCATTTGTCAGTAAACTGGAGTTTTTCCCCCATAACAAACCGCAGCTGCAGCATTTAACAGTGATGCACGATGACACAGTGTGTTCCCATTATGGGAAATTAACTCTGCGCGGCCGTTTCACTCCAATTATCCCCTCAGAGCCGACAGCAGGCAAAGAGAAAACAAAGCAAGGTAATTTATATTTACAGCTCAGTAGTTTGGTGTTTTCCGTGGCGTTCACTTGAGTGTTGTTACAAATGAAACACTGAAGACACGAAAGTGTGACACAATTACACACCTCAGTAAGATGTAAATAACATAATTTAACACGTTCTGACAATTCTAGATGCTGCAGTTTCAAAAGACAAAGTAAAGAAAGGTGAATAAACACGTAACTATCTCAGATTATCTCAAGGAATATTTATTTTCATTTCACTAATTAAGTTTTTCTTTGTGTTACAGAACCAACAGCAAAAAAAGAGAAAACCAAAAGTCCTGCAGCGGCTAAAAAAGGTAATTAACATTTTGGTTAAATATAATATTTCTACTTCAAAAGAAACAAACAAGCTCCTTGGGAATATTGGGTTGAAGGATGGGGATTGACTGATACCAAAGATTTTATTATCTCATTATTGATTTGCTCATTGATTCCAGATGTATTTTCTGTGTGGAAGAAAAGTAGAAACACAGGTTTTCTGTGTCAATGCAACTGTTTTAAACATTAGGTTTACGTCATTGTTTTACAATGTGCAGAAAGCTCGGCGTGTGATCGATCAGACAATTAGGAAGTGGTTCTAAGCCGGAACTAGTTGTCGATTCCCATTCGTAAGAAGCTGAGTGAAAAATGGCTTTAAGATTGTACTATTTGATATTTTATATGATTGAGTCAGTTGCCTTTGTTTTCATAGAGCCAGCTGTAAAAGAGAAAACTGCTGCAGCTGCTAAGAGAGGTAAAACGTCATGAGAAATTTAAATATTATATGAAAACTATTGCAAAGAACCTCCCTCTTTAATGTGGCGGCGCTTCTAATATTTCACTATAAAAACTAATTATTCAGGCCACTAATCGCGGCTCTTTCCTCATTATGTCAGAGCCTGCAGCTGTGCGACAAAAGAGGAAATCAGCCTCTGAAAAGACAGGTGACCACACGCACTGACGTCCGTTCATTTGCATCAAGTCAATCATCGCTCGCATCAGAGACATGAGAGATGATTGGAAACTAATTGCTTTTGTTCCTCTCAGAAGAATCACCTGTCAGGAGCAAAGCCAAAGCGTCCACAGCGAAGAAAGGTAAAGCTGTCAACATGCAGTAAAATGAGATTTTTGTTTCGGTCATCCAGTTTCTCACTCGGTAAAGTGACATCAATTTAAATCGAGTTTGTCTCAAACAGATGCAGAACCACGTCCACAGCCGATCAGACTGAGAGCCAGACTAGAAGCTGTGAGCAGGGCGAATGTAACCTCTGAGGCAAAGGAGGAGAAACCTGCCAGATCCTCGTCTGAACCAGGTGACACATGTTGAATCATTTAAAAAAAGCCTGAGTTTATTCATTTATTTTGTCTAAAACTGAGACATGAAAGCAAAAAAGAATTGCATAGCGAATCATTCTATAGCCATTTCATTATTCAATTCATTATATGTTGAAGCAAAAACTGTCTAATGATCTACTCCCAGCATTTAGAGACTCTTATACTGAAAACCTGCAGTTCTTCATTTTTATGCACTTTTATTTTCAGCCAAGACGAGATCAAAATTAGTGCCGGAGAAGAAAAGTAAGTCTACATTTTAATACGTTTATGTGTGCTTGTATTTGTTGGTTTACTTGTGGATTAAGTTCATGCTCTGCAGATTAAAAAAGTGGGTTTTTTTTATTTAAAGGGATGTTGCATCGTTGCGTTGTTCCAGCTATGACGCTGAAGTGCAGCGAACGCAAAACCATTAATATATAAACTTAGCAAGGCTGCCTCACCTGTCTTTTTTCTGTCAGTCTTGTTCCAGTAGTGTTCTTGTGACTCAAAGACGTATTTCACTGCATGAACAGTGAAAACAGAGAAAAAAATGGCTGTGGTATTCCCAACAACAACTAATCAGTACACTAAAATATGTTTCTGTAAAGTATTTCTGTGAGAAACAGGCAACAAACAGGATTGTGGTTCATATTTTCACATATTTTGCATCATCTGCAGGGGGCTCGCTCTCAGTGCAGGCAATGGTTTAAATTTAACATTGTTCATTTCACTGCTTCATACAAAGCTGGTTGATTCATCTCACTCATGAGATAAATTTGAAGGATAATCCAACGTGCATTGAAGCGATGGTGAGTATAAATGTCTGAAAACGCTGAGCGGCTCCCAAATGCCTTTTTTTGATTGTTGGATTCACCTGATCAACGTTTTAATTTCATTGATAGTCATAAAGCTTCAGGGGAGCTCCACCTCGAGACATCGATTTTCTGGTCATGTTGACTGCTCGTCGAGCATGTGAAAAAGCATTTTTATAAATCGTTTGTTGGCTCTGGGTGAAAGAAAAAGAGCCTAAGAAACAGCGGACGAGCTGATTTGCCTCAAATCATATATGTTTATATCTGAGACGTGGTAATGTTAAGTCTCTACGGACATCTGCCAGGACAAATCACACTTGTTGGAAACATTGTCGCAGATTATTAGATTAGTTGGGCTGTTTTATGCATGATAAAATTCTAATTAGAGACATGTCAAGCTGTGTTACACCGAGAGGGGGATTAATATCGCGAGAATATTAAATGTACACCATAATTATGGAGGGTTATTTGGCAGGCTGTAATATGGCTGTGTCTCCCTTCGCAGGCACAGCTGAAAAGGATGAAAAGAAATCGGCCAAAGACACCAGAGGTACAGTATTCAGCATGAGAGAGTGAACTATAATGTGTGCACTGTATGTTTGGCATTGATCAGTTTGTTTTCCACCCTCTCACATTTTAGATAGAGAGAAACAACCAGCACCAACTAGTGAGTATGAGAGCATCAAAGTTATTTATCGCCAGTGCAAATAATATCCCGTCACCATAATGACTATTAACACCAACTCTAATGGGGATTGTGTTATTTACACCAGTGGTTCCCTACCAGGAGTACTTGTACCCCCAGGGGGTGCGTGGACAGATTGTAGAGAAGCTCAACTAAAGCTTTTGGATAAATAATTGAAATAATTAGCTAAAAAAATACATTTGAAAAACTGCTCACAACAGTTTTTTGGTGCTTTGAGCTCCACAAGTGAAGTGCCATCTAGTTCCATTATATTATATTATATTATAAGTCAGACATCTCTACAGCTGATCTCTCCAGAACTGAGACACTCACACCAAAACTATCTAGATGATAAACAGAACTACAGGGAAGAGGAAACATTATATGTTTGACTTTGGGGTGAACTGTCCCTTTAAGCACATGGGACATAAAGTAGTATTTCATTTAATGTTTCATGCATTGTGCTTGTTGTTCGTAGAGAATGGAAAAAGAGCTTCCTGTAAAGCCTAAGGTATTCGGTTAATTCCCACCATCTTTCCACTGGTTAACTCAATACGAACAGACTTTTAATGACATTGGGAACATAAACGATTACAATTCAATGCGATGAGCTGATTGAGAAGAGATTACTGGCCTTTTGAGCCGCCTTGAGTCAGCGGAAAAGATTATACCCTTTGATGAATATAGCGACAATGATACTTAGCTGGATTGATGAAATCCATGAAGCAAACCCATTAAATTGGGGTCTTAGTGTTCTGTTCTTATTGAGTCATCCAGTAGAGTATCAACACTCCCCTCCCCCACCGAGTGACTCTACACTTTCCAAATATTAACTTCTGATGCTGTAGCTCCTGTTCTGGAGGATGTGACCAAGTATTGTTTGAATTCTTTCACTCCAACTTAATTATAGGTTTACTTTGCTGCGACTTTTTGGGTTTGGGTTGTTTCGGACGCTTTAAGCAGACAGGCAGGCAGTGAAGACAAACATCCATATTTGTATGGACACTACCAACCGACATTCAAGCGGTCTGTTTGATGCGTGATGAAGCCAACCACGTGCTCTCTTTAAGGACGACTCTACACTTTTGAGAGAAAATGACTTGCAGTGATTTATTAAATCAAAAGGTAAACTCACAAGGGTGTTAGGCAGGTGAGGGTCAAAACCAAGAATCAGTCCAACACAGGCAAACAAATCCAAAATGGGCAGAGGCAAAAATTCACAGTCCAGGAAACAGAAAGGCAAGAAACACTGGAATAAAGGGACACACACAAGGTAACGCAACGGACTGGCAAAGAAAAGAGCACGTGGACTTAAATACACAAGGAAGGGGAGGTTAACGAGACACAGGTGAAACACATCAGGGCGGGGCAGACAATCAAAACAGGCGGGAAACGAACAAAGGGAGGAAGCGTGAAGCAGGACAAGACACACGAGGAAAGGGCTACAAAATAAAACAGGAAATAACAAACTGGAAACTCCAGGAAAGTAACACCAAGCATGACACCGCCTCCCTGTGAGACCAGCGCTGTGTTTCATTCAGTGGAAGAAACTGTGTCGATCCACGTACGCGAATCCTATAGGTTATATATATCGTGACTATATGACAAACTGCCGTGATGCTTATGTAAAGAGGATAAAGCTGTTTTGATAGTGTGTACGCCGCAAAGCCTCTATGTGGCTGTTTCATGACATTGATTGACTGACAACTGCGGGTTAATGTTGGAACATGTTGATGGCTGCCTGCCAGTAGTAAGTTAATCTGTCTCTCCCTTTCCAACACTCAATATTTTAGAATACCCATTAGCCTTTTAAATAGCCTTTTGTCCATTTGGAAAGTGGAAGTTAGCCAAGGTTGCAAATGTTATGTTAGCACTGAGTCTTAATGGTGGTTTAGCACCACTAATGAACTCAAACGATTTAAATAAGGGAAAAATCACATTGAAGTGTTTTCTGTTTGTACTGTATGTTGTTTTCTAGCAAAACGGATCATTTCAGGAGAACGAAAATACAAAAGGAACATCACGGCGTGTTGTTTGAATGAAACACTTCCTCATCTTCTTTCCTCCTACTGTCCCTCCTGACATGCATGTAGACACTCGTCCTTTTGTACTTTTTTCTCTCTCTCTCTCACACACACACACACAAACATAACAACAATATATCGTATTTATTGTATCGTATTTTTGCAGAAGACCCCCAGACTGAAGACGATACGACAGAAAAGAAGAAACCAGGTAAGAGCTGAAATGTCACCGGACAGTTTTTTATTATAAATGATCAGTCGTTACTGAAGGAAAGACGACGCTGAATGACTTCTCATGACTTTCAGGTGAAAGTAACACAAATAAATAGTGATTTTCTCAAAAATCCTCAATCAAATGCAACTCTTTCAAAAAAGATTAGGTGAAGAAGACATTATGTTCTGGACTCAAACATCTGAGGACTTAAATTTAGGAAGTTTAGGACTTGAGAGTTTTCAGTCTTGACTTGAGTGCAAAGACGTACTTGTGACTTGCAAGACAATGACTTGTTCCCCTTCACCACCATTATAATCAACCGTTATCCCCCATGTGTGTATTAATTTTACATGAAACCATCCTGTCCATCAGTCATCTGTCCATCTCCTCTCGCTGTCCTCACAGGCCAGAGATACTTCCAGTGCATTTATGTCCCGGGTAAAAACGCGCAGTACCCCTTGCGACCCTTCACCCCGGCCATGTCCCCCACCGTGATGTCCCCTGCCCTCAGGTCCATGTTGGAGCAGCAGAGAGCAGCGAGGACGTCGGGGCAGTAGGACGACCTGAACTCTCACCTCTATTTTTAAAAGCACTGCGTCTCCCAGTTCAGCAGGGGGCGATGTTTGTTTGTTTGTTTGTTTTAAATCTGTGAAGTCCTTAAATTCTGAGGAGAAGCACAGACAGACGCATCAGAGGGGACAGAAATATGTTGTCTTTAACTTATTTATGTGTTGTTGTTTTTTTCTGTCTGTGTGGTTGAGCTCCTGGGGTTTCTGTTGATATTTTCCTCTCGTGTTTTGCTTCACTAGTCGTCTCTGCCATGTCTTGCTTGTGTCTTAGATATAATATAAAATCAACATCCACACAAGTAAGCAGATATGTGAATATACTTAATTCAGCGTCATGTACATAATGCATATATTTGTAATTTAGGCTGAAATGAATATAAATATCTTTGTTGTTTTTCAGTTTACTTTTGCAGCCCGGTTTATTGTAAACTTTCTATTTATTTTCACACTTTTACTGGCAAAACAATTATGCACAGTTACAAACACATTATTTTTTTTGTTTAAAGACACTCAAAGCTGCACATCATATGTGGATAAAAAGGTGAATCAGTACAAAAATCCAGAAATTATTAACAAATGAGAAAAACAAAAGTGCTTTTATTGGATTTTAATGTGATTAAATATGGGAAATTCCAGCTTTTGTCTTTTTAACTATGGCAAGGCACATTTCAATCACTTATCCTGCGTGGTGTTTTGCTACTTCTGCAACAGATTAGCATGCAAATATCTTGGTGGGGGTCAAATCCCAGGAGCTCCCACAGTTGATCCAAGCAGCCTCCCTGTCTCTGATCATGAGTGTGGACATCCATCTGTCTCATCGGCGAGTAAAACGTTGTCGAGTGGTGAATAATGATGAGACGTTTTGTTTTGGCATACCTCACCTTAACACGCTTCATTTAAATTAAAAACACTGCAGTTTAGTTTTTTTTTTTAAAAAAGATACTTTTACATGTCAAATTGTTGGATGTTTTTCATTCCCAGACGCTGACATGTTGTGTTTCAATGTCTGTCTTTAAGAAGTTGGAATTTAAAAGTGTCCTTAAGTTCAAAGAGCAGAAAATAAGGGCTTGAAGTTCACAGCTTGGTCCAATCAGAGGAGGACAGGGAGTCTGTACAGGACAACTTTGATGTGACCAACTAAAGAGACGCTGTGATGTCCGCTGCAGTGGATAAATGTCACTTTTATCATGTTAATCATCAGCTTGTTTATTAAGGTTGCCATATTTTCAGTTACCTCACTCGCTCTGCTTTTGAGTGACTGTTTCTTAGCATTATCGGCAATTCGCTGTTGTCTTACTGAATGAAAACCTTGACTGAAAAGAACCAAAAGGGGTTTAATCCTGAGATAACAGACCCACGTTAATCCAGGGCCGACTGCGGTGTTCATTCACAGCATCCACGAGGTGTCCTGATGGTAATTCCTCTAAAGGTCAGGTTCACCTGTGAGTTGACCTGCAGTTAAATACTGAGAGAATGGAGGAGCGCGACGCCAGTGTTGGAGAGTTGCTGACCACGGTAATAGTCCAGGTGTGAAAACGCTGTTGAACACTCGTAGCTACGATGCAAAAACAAACGTTTCGACATGATAATCTTCTCCCTGAAGAAGACTGTCAAGTGTTGCAAAAACACCCCAAAAATTGCAGCTATCCTGGCAAAATAAGACAAACTAGGGACGAAAAAACAGAACTGGAGTTCCTGTTGAGTTTCATCATGACTCTGCTAACAAGCTAACAGCAACAGCTAGCCCTCATTGAGTGTGTCATGGGGGGAAACTGCTTCACGTCCACACTGAATGCACCTTTAATATCACCAGTGTGAACCAAAGCAATGTCAGCTAGTTGCTCGCTGTTAGCATGCGACGCACGTTAACTCCAGAGCTCTGATTTTTGGGTGTGAATATTTAACCTGAGGCTTGATGTAAACTCTGGGTTAATAAATCCAAGTGTGAAAACGAGGTCGAAGTAGCCCCGGGGGCTTTCTGACGGCCGGAGAAATACGAGTGTGAAGAGTCGTCATGTTTCATGGCCAAATGTGATCTGACAACCTTTTACAGTAACAACCTCACAGTGTGTGTGTGTGTGTGTGTGTGTGTGTGTGGTTGTTGGAGTGGAATTTAAAAAGACACCATGGTGTTGGTGTTTACTTCAGGTGTAGAACTGTTTGTTTATAGTTTTTTTTTTTCAGCGAGGCGATGCAGCAGTACGCTGCTGCTCTGAGCTGTCTGGACGCCCTGAATGAATGATATTAAAAACACAGTAATTACACCAAACAGCTGGAGCTGTGTACAAGAAAGTGGAATATCGAATTTGAATATCAGCACATAAGCTTAAGACAAAGCAAGTCATTTTTTTCACTGCTTGGTGTCGTCGTACTGCAGCCGTTTTGATTTGTTTGTTTCACTTGTATAAGTTTCACTGAACCACAGTTACACAGAGACCTTGTTATGATTGTTGATCTGTATCTACAGAAACGTTTTGGACTTGGTTTCCTGTCTAATTTGTTATTCGTCGATGAATTAGTAGTCGTTTTATTTGATGTATTTTTCACAATTTCAACACAGTCTAATGCTCTAAAACTTTCCACTTAAAGGTGCAATGTCTACGTTAGCGTGCTAACCAGCTAGCCACGGCCTGTTCTGTCTCATCATACCACTTTGTACCTCTAGAGGCGGCAGTCTGTTAGCACCCCTTGTTAGCGTAGTTTTAGCTGGGAGATGTATACGAGCGGTGAGAAGTTTCGCAAGCTCTCTTAGCGTTTAGTCTAAAAAGTAAACAAAACAAACTTACAAAATGTCAAGAAAGGAAATATTCTTACAGCTATTAACAAAAAAATACACCCTTCTGATTTCCAGACGAGCGTATTTGCCTCGTTAACTCATCGTAAAACACACTTCATTCAAGCGAGATGTAAACGAAATAAAACTCACTGAAACCGTCCTGTTTTGTCTTTCCATGATGAGTAAGATGTGAAAATATTCCATCTCTACATGTCGTTTTTCGGTCGCTGTTAAAGGCTCGACGCTATCTTAGTGTTCTGCCCCTTCACCTCTCTCCTGTCCTGTTACAAATTACTCCTTTAACCAGCCTAACCATTAAAGGTTTCCTCTGGTGTTTTTGACCACTGGTAGTGCTGTAGAGCAATGTTTTAAGGAGCTGGTGCCCCAAGGAGGAAATACAACACAAATAAACCTCACCTTTATCTGTTGTTAGCTATGAAGTCGATGTATCGAAGCTGACATTTCTGGTCCACCTTTCTTCAGAAATGTTTGGTTACCACAGTTCTCTGAGCTCGGCTTCATGTTTCGGGTAAAAGTTTAGCTATTTATTTTAAAAACAGGCCATTCTTTTAAATGACCGAGGTCAGCTTTACATAAGTGGCAGTAAAGTGAGTCAAAAATGTTGAAATGCAGCAATAAAAGCAGAGAACACTGCAAGCCGATGTAAAAAACACGGGTTTTTAAAACATTAAAACATTCATACATTGAAAACTATACAAAGTACCTTTAAACTAACATTAAGACACACAGCTTCAGATGTGACATCGCTGATATTGTTGGAACATTTAGAAAAATGTGTAAAAATGAAACACGATCTAATGATTAAGTTGGATTTGAGCATGAAGGCAGTAGAACACCTGGATTATCTGAGACCAACGTGCTTTCTAGAGTGATAAAACAATAGAAACTCATTGTTTGCTTCATAATGATGTTTATAGCATAATATGACAGTGATTTTCTGGTTTTAAAACCAGATTTATACCATTTTGTGAACCCTTGGAGGAAACTTTATTTAAGTTTCATACCTGCTGCAGTAGCTCCAGAGTAAACACTTCAAACTTGCTGATGTTTACTTACCAAACAGTGCGATTTATCCTGGGTGAATTCGTCTGTTTCAAGGTTTAAGGTCAGTGGGAAATGTGATGATTGTGTTGTCATTTATAACAGCACATTAACAGCTGTGTTAATGTTGTTCTGGAAGCAGTTTTATTCACTGTTTGGATCACTTATTTTATTCATGATTTCTTTTGTAATTTGCATGATGATGTAATTTAACACGACGCCAATTTAACGCAGCGGCGCGTTTTTGACACGAGCATCGCTCTCCAGTGTAAGACACACATATTTATGTGTTGCACTCTGGAGATGGATCACCTCATTAAGTCAACAAAATAAATTCACACACTGATTTAATTTGTTTCAATTAGAGAGGATTTTTTTTGTGTGTTATTCAGTATCATCAGACTGTAATGTGGGGAATAATTGAACTATTCCATTAAAAAAAGTATAAATGACCTGTTGCATGTATTATAATCACACGATGAGGTTTGCAGCCCGACGCAGACACAGTTTAAAACATTTTAAGAGCCAGTTCAATTAAGTCCTGAGTGACATTTCAGGCTGCTAAAAGGACACAGAGTCTGCTGTAATACGCAGAATACAATCACCAAAATGCATTTTGTGAGTCATAATGTCAATAAACATTTGCAGAAAATGTTTTGTCTTTCTTTATATTTCCTACAAGCTAGAACAATTAAATAATTTTAAGGGGACACAGATGGAAATTTCAGCCTATAAACACGTTTATTGGTCAGAACAACAATAAATGTCAAATAAAAACCTGCCTGATGAGGATGTGAAGATACAACCCTGTCAAATATACATGTGTTTGGAAAACATTGACACTTTTTTTTTTATCAACACAAGGATAAAATGTTCATGTTCATGTTGTTTTTCAATCTGATTCCTCTACAATAAGTAAAACAGGATGAAACAGGATTTGGATTCTGGTCTCTGGTGTTCAAATCCATCCACCAATCACCTCTTTTAGTCTGATTAGTTCCTGAAATGTTGCTAATGCACAAACAGCAACATTATTATTTACTCCAGAACATATTAGCAAGTAAAAATTAGGCTTTTTATGTTTTCAGTCTGTCCGTCCCGTTCTTGTTAGCGCGATACTTCAGGAACACCTTGACAGAATTTCTTCATATGTGGCACAAACATTCACCTGGACTCGAGGATGAACTGATTAAATTTTAGGTGGTCAGAGGTCAAAGGTCAAGGCCACTGTGTCTTATTAAACTAAATTTTAGGCATAACTCAAGAATTCATACGCTAATTGTGACAAAATTTGACACAAGCTGTGCTGATTGTTTAGATCTTCTGTGCTGACGGGTTGAACACGTGTGTGAAGAATCCATGTTTCAGAATTTAGAGCTTCTTTGCAGCAACATCCATATTTGAAGCAGTGTAGTCCACCACAAGATCTTTGATTCTGCTGATATTAATCTTCAGGTGATTGTTGTTGCACCATGTGACCAAGCTCTCTGTCAGTCACTACATATGTTATATGAGTCTGGACAGACATGGATGGAAACTGTGACTTGACTGGTACGAGGAGGCAAACAACCGCGAAGGCGGTAATTCTATTTTTTTTTTCAATTTAAGCTGCAAAAATGTTCACTTTCAGTTCAGGGGTGTTTACAGGGTGAAGCCCTCAGGGTACTTTCATAAAAGTGCAGATTTTGAGTTCACTGTTTGATTCTAAATTCTATTGATTCTCTCTAAATTTGAGAATTTGATATTTTGCTTGTATTATAATAGTGAAACAATTTTAATCCCTCATCAATGAATCACAGGTTTTGAAATGTCAGAAGCACTTTAATACATATTAATGTGCATTATATATAGCTGCTGCTAAAACTACAACTTAGCGAGGCTGTCGTGCCCCCGAGAACCACATTTACTGTTTTTCACTTGTGCAAAGTTTATTTAAACACTTTGCAAGAAAATCCTTTTCACGCTCTCCTTGACTCCCGTCTCACCCCCAGGAAACAGGTGTTGATTACCGATTCCCTGCAGCTGCATATAGCTTTGTTTCATGTGACGCTCCTCCTGCCGAACACTGCATTACTGTTAAAGGACAGCCATGACTGAAGTGGTGACACAAGAGAAAATGTGAGAAAATGTACGTGTGTCCATATTTATTTTGCTTGTTTTACAGAATGCATTTCAGCAAATTGTCTTTGAGGACATTTATACATTTAACACCTGCTAACTGAACAGCTTTTTTCTCCTATAATATACTGGCTTTCCATAATAACTTCACAATTCAGAGTTTGGTCTCCCTACAGCTCCTACTGTAACTATACAATCAAAGAACAGTGATATGAAAATTATATAAATATATCACCAACCGAACATGATGCATTCATTTTCAGAAAATTATCAATCATTAAAAAAAGGAAAAAGTCATTCATAGTCCAAATCCTCAAAGAACATACAGTACAGTACACTTAATTATAAGAAACAATACCTTAAACTTTTAATGGAAGAGGTGGCCTTGGCTGAGATAAATCAAACATTAGTCAAAGTCAGTGAGAAATTAATCTTATCAGTCCCATCCACAAGAAAATAAATCATCCTCAAGGCTGCAGCACATCGACAAAGCTTGTGATGGAGCGTTCGATTCCATAATGATGCATTATTGTGAGGAAAAGCTAATAAAGAAATAAGATAAAAATGTCTGGAGAATTAGTGTGTAAACAAAATGAATATTGTCATGCTTTAAAAAAAAAATCTACATTTTTAAATACTGTATTTTCATCATGTGTTAAAGAGCATGCACATTCAAAAACAAATCACAGGTCCTGGATGAAATGTAAAGTCACTGTTTTTCTCCCATACAAAGTGATTTAATCTGAAAGGAGGCAAAAAGTCTGTTTCAAACCGCCTGTTTTTTTATGCACATTTTCAATTTGGGCATAAAAAAACCTGAGTGGAAACATTGAAAATCGGATAAACGACACCGAAATATCATAAAACAAAGAGTTGTTCGCTTGGCTGAGGTGGAAAAGTTTGTATATCGATAAAGACAGCATGCAGAAAAATGCAGGTTCGGTCTTCTAAATGTTAATACTGGCCTCATATGAACCTTTTTACTGCTGTGGATATTCAGTTCTGATGCAGTTCCCTCTAATGGTCACTTGACTCCGGCTCCAATTACACTCTGACTCTATTAAAGTATTATTAAATGAAAATTGTGTATTTTTTCCCCCATTATAAATTCTGAAAAGTAAATTTCACCTTATGTTTGACTTGATCTTAACAAAATTAACACGACATACGTTACATAATGCAGCTATTGAGGATTAAAGCAGGCAGCTTTATGTGTCGGGGTGGACGTGTTTGAGTGCTAGATGTTTCAGATTATAACTCTATGGAGGACCACAGGTGTCAGGGAAATAGTAATAAAGCATTTCATTAACTAAATAACTAATTGTACAAAAAACACATTTGGTTACAAGTTGATTTATTAATCTTTAAATAAATAGACTAAATTACACCACAGATTTTTATTTTATATTTTTTAATGGGGAAATAATTAATTACAATAATTTGCAGATTAAACATTAATGTATCCATTAAAATATAAAATTAAAAAAATTTAGAAGTAGATATTAATTAATAAAATGACTTTATTACTATTTCCGTGACACTTGTGGTCCTCCATGTAAAGCTGCTTTTGCACCACAAGAAATGAGGATTTTCTGGCTCCAAACAGCTGACCCCAGGCCTGTTTCATTTTATTAGCACTGCTTGTGGTGAGTTTGTCACTTGCAAATTGCAGATAAATGTGTCCTTCAGAGCTCACAAAGATGAGTTTGTTCTGATAAGTTCAGAAAGTCAAATTGATGGAAGAGGAAGACGGCATGCTGCAAATCTCATCTGCTGCAGGTTTGGTGAAACAGGCTTCATTTTTTATTCTGCACACTGTGAGATCTATTTTTGCACGGGAGAAAAACAGTATCCGGGCTCTACATTTCCTTTCCTGTAAGCTGGTGTGAAAAATCAACGTGTTTACAATAAGACGACGCAGCTTAGCTTAATAAATACTACGTTAGCTCACTATAAACTCACATTATATAAAGACAAACCCAAGCTTCCAGTCAAAACCAACAGAGAGATGTAGTGTACTTTTGTTGAGATGCTTGAATCAAAATGTTATGTTAAAAAAAAAAACCCCCATCAATAAACCAGTTTGAGAAATGTATTCATCGATACTTTGATCCAAGGACAGCATGAAAGACAACACAGAGAGAACATTCAAAATGCTGAATTCTTTAAAATAAAAACAGATTCTAACTTCATAATTCTGCTTACAATTCATACAACATATATACCAATCTGCCACCTGTGTAAAGGTAGCAATTCTAATAAAATACTGACAAAAAAAAATAAATTTAAATCTTAAATGTGCGGCAAAGCTCAAAGCATCACCTGATAATGTATGATTTGTAATGAAATTAAAATCTGTACTCGTGTGTTAAAGTTCCTCTACATTTTACAACCGAACACAACTGAACCTCTAATATGAAAAATAACCAGTTTTGCTATATTCAAGCAGTATACAGATGTTTATTTAATGTAAACTTTGTATCCTAACAACTGGAAGCATCTACAGTGGCCGTGTGTGTAGGTATGTATGTACAAATCTGTGTTTCCCTTCATATTTCTTCCCGAATGACTCGGACTGACACTGATACTGCAATGTTTGATTTTGCAGCCTGTAAAACTGCTCCACTCTATCTGTGTTTTAACTGTGAAAAATACATCTTAGATATCTACCAAGCAGTCTCTCTGATGTGCACAAAACTGGCAGTTCTACAACGGACTGATTTAAACCGGTACAACATAACCTATTAAATGAAGCAGCAGGAGATGCCTAAATAGTTCCAGTGTTTGTTCACTTCTTGTAAAACATAAATAACACATGACAAAAGAAAACTATCATGCTAATCTTAATGTTTCATGGAAGCAACACAGTTAAAAACTGACAACAGTCTTGATGCTGATGCAGTTTTGGATTGAAGGCTGAAATGTTTCTTTCTTAAAAATTACACCCGTCAACTGTATCACCGCGCAGAAGGAAGCGTGGATCTACTCATGAACAAGAGTTAGCTTAGTTAGCTAACTAAGCTAGCAGGAGTTAGCTAACTAAGCTAGCGTAGTAACCGGGTCATGATTTCTGGAAAGAGACATTGATGTTGAGTTTTTCAAATGTATTTTTTTGTCCCTTTGAGCTCCACAAGTGAAGTGCCATCTAGTTCCATTATATTGGAGAGAAGGCAGACATCTCTACAGCTGATATCTCCAGAACTGAGACACTCACACCAAAACTGTCTAGATGGATAAACAGAACTACAGGGAAGAGGAGGAATATGTATTTTTGAGTTTGTGGTAAACTGTACCTTTAATGTGTGGTGAGCTAAAACAACTTGGTTAAAGTTAGGAAAAGATATTGTCTTTATCTTGCTGCTTTGATATTTAAAGTTTCAGCAGCAAGGACTCCCAATTTTGTGATTTAGTTGGATGATTTGTCTGGATTTTACAGAAATTAATCCTTCTGTGTTGCAGCTCAGAGAGTAACATCACTGTAAGTTTCCATAATTTCCATCCCCATTAGCTTTTTGCTAAACTGAAAAGCTTTCATGTGTTCCAACGCATCAAAAAATGAGTCTGTCAAGAGCAGCTTGACTCTAACAGAAGTGAATGTGAAGAGATGTTTTTCACTCGGCCTTAACGACCCATATCATTATCAATATCATAGATGGTGGTGTTGAATGTATTTATTGAAGGGTATATTTATAAATGTTTATATATTATATAAATGGGGGGCAGCTGTTGTTGACTGTGGTGAATTCACTGAGAGATTTGGGCTTTTCCTGGGAAATGTTCCCTAAACCTCCTAAACAACTGCGAGTAGACACAGCGTGAATGCCAAAGTGGTGTGCACTATAGTGGAGTGATACTCTGTATTTAAAGAGGGGTGTTTTATTTTTTATTTTTAGCCTTTTAATATCCAAAAACACAGGAGCAAAAGAATGGATTAAACACTGTATCTGCTCTAATTTAAGCTGCACACATCTGCGTGCCTGTTAACTAGCTCGTCACCTCAATTTCACAAGCTAGCGTTGCTTTCAAAGCCGTGAAAAATATCAATATAACTACATTATCTTTTGGGATTTCTTTTGACGTCACCAGTGCAAGATGGCAGCACTGGTATCCAGGATATTTTGGCTTCATTTTTGTACAGAGGGAGGAAGCCATCTTTATTTATGTCTGGGACATGTAGCTTTACGTCTTTACGTGCCTATCAGCTAGTTGTCATTTCAGCAGACAAAAATCGATGGTCGTCGGCTAGAAATGAGACGCTTACAACAACCTTTGTGTAATAAATCTGCCACTGTTGTCAATATAAACTGCATATGAGCTTGACATGTAATAACAGTGACTAAGCGGAGCAGGGTTTAGCGAACGGTCCGTTTGTAATGAGAATTTAAAATGAAATTACACTGGACTTAATCTGTAATGTGCAACACAAATGAAAGCAGTCCTAACAGGTTTCCCAGACAGATTTTCTGTCTGACTTCAGGCGACTGACTGAACACGTACTAAATAAAGGAAAATATCACCATCACGTCTGACCCACTGTGATTCAAACAGCGGTTAGTTCACACTGAGCCACAGAAGGAAGCACCGAGGCTGAACTCCACTCTGCGCAGGGTCGAGCCTCTGAGCTGTTGTAAGTGAGCTTGACATGTCATGTACGCTGGTGTGATAGTTAAACATTCCAGCTGTCTGCTCTCGTTGCAGCCGGCCACCTCACACTTCCTGCCTGCCGGCGTTTCTGTGAGCCGCCCGGCTGCACGCTCGCCTGCCTGACTGGCTTTTCCTCTGCCGTCCGATGGCCTTTCTGCCTGCTTAACGCTCAGTTGCCATCATGCAAACCTGCACTTCGCATCATAAACCTAAAGGAGCCTAAAGTACAGTATGTCAAACACTTTCAACTGGTGCCAGTTTCATGCGAAGACGTATTTTTGGGAAGTCAGTAAAGCATTAAAAAACAGTGCATGAAACAAACAAAAATAGATAAATAAACTATTATACACTGCAGCAGCGACCTGTCTAACTGCAGAGCTTAAATGCAAATCTGTGATTAATATACTTAAATACTGTGATTTGAGTATGTAAAATAACACTTTTCTGATATAGAACTTAATACAGAAAAGACAGAAACACATTTACTGCCCACATGTTTACATTACTGCCATCTTGACAACTGCCTGAGACAGATAATTCATCACTGTGTGTCATTATCAATCTGTTGAAGATAAAGTGTTGCAGTTAACCGATGAAATGATTAAAGTGTAGTTGGTCTGGAAGCTCTGAGACTTAAAGGTGCCCTGCAGAGTTTTCTCGTCAACAAACAAAAGTTATGTTTTCTCTCCGTTGTGTCTGTCCACGAGGTCGAACAGACGTGCTGAATGCGTTTCCTTCCTCGTAAAACATTTGCAAAGCCGATTTTTTTTTAAACATTTCAAATCGTGGATCGTTTACGTCCACGTTAGCGAGCATTACTGGCGGTCGTAAACTCCACGGGGCACCTTTAAGGAGAGTCTGCTGCCAAAGGGCGATGCTTTGTTCTTGCATGTTGGTACGTCATTTTCTCATGACGTGACGGCGTCTTCAATCAAATCAACAAATTAACAGTTAAACGTAAGATGCGGTTGAAAGCTAAGAAGAAAGCTAACAAGGTGACTGTGAGTTACAGTGGGATCTCATGGAGTATGAATAGCACGTCACTTTTAAGATAATTTTGCATGTCATTTAACATATTTTAAGCTTTTCGTGTGTTAGTGCAGTGCAGGAAAAGACAAAGTGTTGTGATGTGACCTTCGAAACCCGAGTTTAGGTTTGAGATGAAAAGCTCATGGTTTGGGTTAAAATAATTACTTTATGTCCGTGATGCAAGTTAAAAAGTTCCGTAAGTTAGCTTACAGACTTAATTAAAATAGGAATGAAGTCCCGCATTCGTTCGACCCACCCACCCTAATTTCCCCCTGGGTCGAACTCTCTCGCTCTCTTTGCTACGTCACCTGATATCCGTGCCGAAATTTACACGAGGAAAGCTTTATGCGGGCGGCGTTTAATGACACACAAAAAAGCAGAAAATGCATTTCAATAACAAGCAAAATGAGCCATTAGATTATAAACTAATACTGATTAATGCATTAAAGGTTAAGCTGCATTGTGGAACTGAAATCATGCAAAATAAAAAAGTGTGGTTTTGTTTTTAAATACATTGACTTAAACATGCAAAAAAAACCCAACTAAAAAACTGAAATATTTAAAAACAGATATTATTACTGTGATAACCATTTCAGAAGTAATATTATTATTGCCAAAAATATAACAAATGTGACACAGGAGAGGGTGGTATGTTCGCCCTTTCTCTGCTTTTTATAAAAAATTCAATTTTGTCTGGCGAGACATCCTTCCATTTCGACTTTCAGTCATCTTCAGCCAAACAAATACTTGACGTTGTGAGTTGTGTTTTCCTAACGGCAGAAGAAACACTGTGTTCTACGACATGTGGGTCAGAAGAAGAGAGAAAATGCCCGAAAGGAAAAAGACATAATTCATAGAGCCAACTCTCATCATAAAGCTTTTTTTTTTTTTTTTTGCTTTTTCCAACTGGAGCGTGAGTGATAGTTCGGATATTAGTTTCACAGGAATGACGCCCATTAAACCCCCCCAAGAAACCTCCCAGTAAACCCACTGCCTGCCTGTCTGCCAGTTTTGTGTCCAGGAGGTTCAAGGAGCTCATTATCATCACTTCCTGAGCCGTGCTTCTCGCCCATGTGGGGCGTTTTCCTCAAATTACTGTACAAAGATGAACAAAAAAAAACAACCCCAGACCCTGCAGCTCGCCCATCACAGTTACTATATACAACTGTAGGAAACACACGTATGTGGCAGCTCTTCCTCTCTTGCTTTTGTTTCCCTGCTCCAGACTGAAGGGCTGGATTGTTCAAAGACGGTCATTTACATTGTTGGAATTGGCACTTGACAAATAAGTAAATAAATAAATATATAGAACAGCATCAATCGCTGTTGGGATGCCCGTCTGCGTGAGGGAACGTCCTTCTCGTCTCCGGCCGCTTGACTGCTTCCAATCAGCTCGTTTTGATTTCCTCGAGTTCAAGAGAAACAAGAATCCAACAGCGGCGGCGGCGTTTTCCCGGAGGAAGTTGTGTTTTCAGTGTCGCAAACAGCAGGTGCACGAGTTAAGTGGGTTGTTGTTGTCGTGTGTGTGTGTGTGTGTGTGTGTGTGTGTGTGTAAATACTGATTTGCTCTTGAGCTGTTGTTGAATGATGAAGGTTTAGTCCAGCGAGAGCAGCGGCTGCATGTTGTCTTCTTCACTCTTGACTTTGTCGGGTCGTTTCAGGACGCCCGGTTCAACCACCGACTGAGACCTGCGTGGGAACAGAACACAAGATGATCGGATGTGTGTCAGACCGGGTCCGACTCATATTCACTCTACTCCGGACTTGTTCTATTGCTGCTGAGTCTATCTTTGAATGAATAGGAGGTGACTCACAGTAGCAGGGGAAAAAAAGTGTGGTCAGACAAATGACCTTATTTGCTGCTCTTTTTCTACTTGAATGTGTTCAGGTTGACCGCATTTTGGATCTAGAGCTGCCACGATTACTCTATTAATTGATTAGTCGAATAAAAGAAGATCGGTCGGCCTAGTGTCGGCTGTTGACCGAGTCTGCTTCAGTCCATGACTCCAATCCCTGCTGGTTCAACACTCACGGTGGGAACTTAAGTAACTACAATCTGCTATTTTTGGTGAAAATAACATGAGCCTTGGTGAAATATTTAGGCGCGAACATAGATTTATGCGATTACTTTTATCTGGAAAAAGCCAAAGTACCATTCTCCTCACAGGATGCGTTCAATGGTTATCAGAAAGCTCAGAATTTCCAGCAATACCAAGCATGTTGTTGTAGACTGCCGAGAAAAATTATTCTGGATCTTTTGAACAAAACTTGCTCTTTAGTTTATATTTGTACGACTTTATTTTTAAAAATACTTTGTAAAAAGACAGTTTGGACAACTATATAAGTTTTGTCAGCGATTGCGTGTCCATACATTTGCCCCATCCCACATGTATTTTTGTTTAATATGATAATACTTACAATATGCTTGTATTGTAATCTGTTTATGACACCCACTGATTCTAATATTTGCGAGTCTGGTTAAATACACAGGGTAATTTGTTAGTGAGTTATGATTTATTGATAATTGGCAGGGGCTGTGATGACAGTCTGCTGTCTGAGCTCATATTGTTGTTTGTCTTCAACAGTCTAAATGTTTGTGAGTGAATGCGTCAGTCGGCGTCACGTAGTGCTCAGATGATTTACTGTCGCAGTGAGTCATACTGTGAGGAGGCCTATGGGGGGGGGAGATACCGTGAAATGTCAAACATGCTCACAGCAGCTGCCAAAGATACACGTATGGTAACAAAGACACTAATCAGAGACACATGAACAGACCTCCCATCTTCACGCCTACAAATATTCAGGCAATATTGATTTACATTATCGTATGTACGTTTAAACAGAGAGTTATTAGCATGTTTTTGTGTTAAAACTCTAATATGTGACATTTAGTGACAATATTCAATGTCAGCAAACGCTTAAATATTAAGTGTCATTTAATGTAAAACAAAAAAATTTAAGAAACAATAGTCACATTGAAACTGTCTTACATGATTTTATTATTTACTGTATTGTTTTTTTTTAAATTTTTATTAAAACGTATCTATTTTGCTTATATTTATTTTATTTAATCTTAAATTTTTACTGTTTCCTTTTTTTTTTTTAGAGTTATGTTCTCAATAAAACACGATTTTACGTGATCAGACCCACAAAAGCTTTAATCTTATCACAACACAACATTATTTTGCTATTTTTTTATGCTGTCAAATGAAAACTTAAATCAACGAATATATAGTCAGTAGAAGAAGAAGACTAGAATGTCACAGAGAGATCAAATCTGCTCATTACATTTGCTTACCCTAATTATGCGAAGATAATTAGTTTGACAGTATATTTGTATTCTGTTGAAACATGGATACATAATGTAGAAAATTACTTTAATTAATTTGTATCTAGACTGTCAATAAGCAGCATATTAGCCTTTTTTTAACCACCGTTTTCAAGCACTACTTGTTTTTTTGTTTTTTTTAACCGCGTCTGGTTTCCTCCAATAGTGAATGTTGACAGAAAGTTGCTGGTTCAAATCCCTGCAGCAGCTGGGAATATTTTGGGTGTAGAGGATGAATAAGTAACACATTTCCTCCCACAAACAACAGTAATTTAAAGCTGACCTCTTCATGGTTTTTGGGGACAGGTTTTTCTCCAGGTCCCTCTCCAGGTCTTGTACTGACAGGGTGTAGGACTCCGGACAGTAGTCGGTCTCCTCATCGTAGGCGTGGTCCAGTAGCGTTCGCGCCCACGTGCCCATATCGTACGGCGGCATCATCCCGCCGAGCTCCGACGGCAAGATCTCAGGGTGGATCAGCTGATGGAGGCTGTTCAGGTTGTTACCGTGCATGAAGATCTGCAAAGGACAAAAAACAGTAAGACGGTTTCGATTGGCCACACGATGCAGGAGGGACTTTTATTTCTTCAGATTCAGATTCTGTTTTACGTAGATCATAATCTTAAAATAAAGATGGCATCTAACCAAATTATTTTGCATTTGCATAGAAAACTAATAATAATAATAATCTGCCTCAACAGCAATTCATCACAATAAAGGAAAATAATTTATTTGATAGCATCATGGATCTATAAGGTTAGCCAGATCTTACGCCTAGCTTCTGCATTGTGGGGCCCATAGAGCATGTGCGCTACACTTCAGCTGGCTGAGCTGCTAACTTTAGCCCTCCGCTAACTTGAGCGGGGATAAAATAATTTAATCATACGTCTCCCGTAGACTTTCAAGATGTTACCGGACCGAATGGATCAAATTCTGAGAGTGAAACGAGTCGTTTCATTGTGACACTCAAAAAAATGTGTCCGCCATCTTACAGCTGTTTGTTTCACAATGTAAGCTTATGGGAAAAAAAAAGTTATGAGAAATTTTCGGACCAGTGTGTGTCAGGTGACGTTGTAGTTACACTGTTTGTCCACTATGTCAGATTGGCTTCAAAGCTCAGCGCTCTTCCTGGGGTTTTGTTTGGAATTGTTTCACTTGCTTTTGATACAAATACTTTGGTTCCGAAAATTCAAATACCAACATGGAAACGTTCTTCTGATTGTTTAACAGTTAAACCTGCGTTAACTGACGTATTGGCAGCAAAACCAAGCTGTGAACACAACATCATCAGCTCCGGTGAGCAAACAGCTGCCTATTTTTCCCATCCATCCAGTTAAAAAGCAACATTATAAATCATTTGGAGTTATGATGTGTCCACCTGATGACATCTGAGCCCAAACCAAAACAAGGAGCTGAAAGGCGCTATAAAATATGAATTATAGCTGCTCTGATGTGTTATGTTCAGGCCTCACCCTCTTCCTGGTCTTGTCTTTGAGGAAGGGTCGGATCACGGTGTAGAGAGCGTGGATGTACCAGGGCTGGTTCACGAAGTGGATCCCTCCAAACCTGGCAGGAAAACTGTCCTGTTGGACAAACAAACAAACAAACAGGCAAACGAGGATAAATTCATTCAGTTCATCCATGTTTTTTGTAAGTATTTCCTTTTGAAAATCACATAATGGCCATTTATATCATGCATCTACAACATTATTGTCGTGGGGAGGTCGCTGCCTTTTTCTGAGCAGAGCACACGGAGACTTAATCATTATGGCTCATGAAAACTAAGATTCATTATTGCTCTGTTTATGTTTTTAATCACAAATAACAAAGAGCCAGTCTCAATCAAGAGGATAATTTTCAGTTCGTCAGTTCCAGCAAATGAAAAATTACCTCTGTGAGTTTCCTGTCCCCTTTTCATTAGGTTAGTTTGGTAAATGGGCTCTAATCTCATCGTCAATAGGAAATGGTCCGATCTATTCTGGAGTCAGCGCCTGAGAGAAATGAGTCCTCGTGCATGCAGGTCAGTGTGCGGAGTCTGGGCCTGACTCGGCGTTTCCTAGAACGCTGGACACAATTATAATAATTACACTCCACTGTCTGTCTGTGTGAGTCCTCATTTGGCTCTGGCCCAGCAGTATGGTGAAATTCCAAATGGCTCGGGGCAGCCACTTATATAGAAACTATGTGTGGGAGACGCCGAGGCGAGACAGCGCGAGGTTTATAACCACTGCCACTGGCTCCTCGAGCACCCTAAGCGTGCATCTAGCACTGCTGTCCAGCCACGAAACCATGACAAGATTTCTTGAACACAAATGGCTGCATATGCTGCAGATGTTCGTGGTCCCCAGAGGATAAATCCTCCTTTCCTCCACCATCGGGCCAAAATGTCCTCACACTCTGTCTGTGCTGTAGCAACGTTTTACTGCCTCATGCACATCTGACAAACAGATACACTTCAATTTCAATCAATACAGCTGTCCACACCACTGATTCCCAACCCATTAATCAAAGGGGTATTCTGCCGTTACCAGGGGGTACGTGGAGAGATTGAAGCTTAACTAAAGTAAAAGAATAATGATTTGATTAAACAAAATGCATCCACGCGTCGAGTCAGATCTGAGGCTGATTTCCCATGATAAGAACTCAGAGCGCAGAGCAAAGTGCAGCGCAGGAAGACGTCATCATTTCATCCTCTGGTCACCGACCAGAACTGAACTCTGGTCTGAACCGACTGAACTCTACGTTGTTGTTTTTCCTCCACCACTGTCTTTTTTTTTATATGATTAATAGTTAAATAACATCCAGTTTGAAATAAATTCAAGTGAACACATTTGGAACATTAATGAAGAATACATGAGTCCATTGGACTGGAACCACCGGTCTACACCAGCCCACATCGTATACATGCGACAACTTATTTTTTACTCTTCAACTTTGTGTTTTTACATCTGGTGCATGTAAGTACATTACATGATTACATATTGTGCAGGGACACTATGAATTAAGGCCACTCTCACGTCAAGAGTTCAACTTTGTGCACAAAATATTAAAATGTATAAATGTTTGACAAAGTTTGTGATGACATTTCCTCTGCTGTCAAGATTTAGTCCAACTATACATCTATATAACATCTTGGATGACAACCTTCTTCAAGATTTCTACCAGTTCTAATATAAAATACATTTTCAAAGAGAAAATTATATGAAAAATGATTTTACAAACTGAGTTTGTAACCAAGTTTATTTATTTAAAAAATATAAATATATATATATAAATTTGGAATGAAATATTGTTTTTTTTTCAGGGCATAAAAACTAATTCATCTTATGAAGAGCAAAAAGAAAATCTTAAGTATAAATAAATAAAAAAACAAGAAATGTTTAATGCATTGTTTGGGCCCAATTTTTATTCATTTATATTTTTGTAATGGTTGATCTAATTTAATTTAATTTAAATATTTATGGTTCCCAAAGAATTTGAACGCTATACTGATGGTACTGATTGCTTCCTGTGTTGCTGCAGTCCAGATTTTCCACAAGTAAAGTTAAAAAATAAGGTTTTTAAAAAAACTTATACTTATACTATTTAAGCCTTTATAAAGAGATTTCACTGTTTTCTGTTTATTTAAAAAGAATATGAGTCCTACATACACATGAATGCAGCGTTTCCACCATGATAAAACTGAAATTGTACATGAAGACAAGTATTCAGTTATAGATTGTGAATATTGGTGCAAAATGTGGACTATCAGCAGGTTTCCAGCCCCTCCCCCCCTCTCAGCTGTCAGATCCCTCTGACTCTCTGAACCTCTGGCCTGCCCTCTGCTCTGATAGTCGTTTCCACTTTGATGAAGGGACCTGCTGCATTATACATGAAACCCTGGAAATGCAGTCTGAGCCACGGGGGCCTCTGCTGCTCTGGAGCGACTGAAGGAGGAGAAGAAACAGGGGCCAAAGGTTTGATCTGCTCCCACCCCCGGGGATGTCTCAAGGAGAATAAAACAAAGGAGATCCAAGAGAGAATGAAAGATGTTCAGGAGCAGGAAGGTGGAGGAAAGCAGACAAAGTCTATCTGTTTTCATGACTTCATATGCTGATTATTTTCTAGTGTTTTATTGTGAAAAATGTTTGTACCAATTTCCTAAAGCCCAATGTGAAGAGAAAGTTCACCCTATAATCAAAAATACTTCTGTCTCCTCTTCCCTGAGATATCAGCTGTAGAGATGTCTGCCTTCTCTCCAATATAATGGAACTAGATGGCACAAAAAAAAAAAAAACACATTTGAAAAACTCAACAGAAAGAAACCTATAGTAGAGATACTTCTGGCGGGGTTGAAAATAACTACTATTGTGGGTTATTTGGTAAGTAAAATAATCATAAACCATCAAATCCATAAACCTGCCACTGAAAACCACTTCGACGTCGTCTTTGATGTCGGGCTCCTGCAGGAAAATGTCGACTCTAAACAAATGAGCGACTGCGACTGATTTATTTTTGGACTCTCGCTGCAGGTCACTGCCGAACGTGTCCAGTTACAGCGAAAAGGTTGAAGCGGATTAAAGGTGACAGGGGAGAAGAGTCTGTCAACACCGAACAGGACAACATGTGAAAATGAGGAGCCATTTAACCCCCCCAAAAAAACCCAACAAAAACAAAAAACTTTTATAGATTAAGCATTTTGTGTTTTCCCCAAATCTCCTTTAAACCCTCTGTTGCCAGCAGCCTGCAGCTTCACTGAGCAGGATAAACACATTAGGAGTGATTTTCTCTTCATGGCTCGGTTTGCTGGAGAAAAACTGCGCCCACCGCCTGCTTTGTAACACGAAGTCATTCAGCAGATATTCCTCTAAATCTGACTCGGGGCCACGAGATGCAGCGAAGAAGCTGCCAATCTTGTTGGTGATGGTCTTTTATTTTCCTCCTACAGAAATTACAGCAATGACTCAAAATTAATCTTTATTAAAGGGAGGAACTGCTTCATTGTCTTGAAATCACAACAGATTTCTGTACAGTAAATTTGGGCAGTAGATGACAGACTGCAGCTCAATGACGACGATCAATTCAACACGCAAATAGGAATACTGACGGCGATGTAAAAGTGGTAACACACGACAGTCTTTCCATCACTACATTCTGTCCCATGTGACTTGAACGCAGCATAGTTGCTGGTGCTGCTGCTGTTATGATCCACAGACGGACAGGCTGCCACCACCACTGCGGTGCGTTTGAGTCCGTCCGAAGGCTCGCAGACACTCAGCGGTAACGAGACGTGACGAGCCGACATCCCCTCGACGGCTGAAGCAAAGAGCAGACGAAGTCGGCCGATCGTCAGCAGCCACAGATGCTTCTTAACTCAAACGTCTGCACTCTTGACTACTCAAGCACTGAGTCCCCCCGAAGGGTCCTCTGTGTGTCCTTTAACAGATAACCACACACACACGACAAGCTTCGCTCTGAGCGTTTTTCACGTTTTGAATCAGTGCTGACGGACTGGTGGTCTGAATCAGGATCAGTACCGGCTGCAGAGGACGAGATAAAACATGTTTTACAACTAAAACAGGCTGCTTTAATGTTTAAGTTACTTTAATGGAATAGGAGAGGAGATATAACATGTTATATTTTCCTGTTTCCAGTCTTCTCGCTGAGCTAAGCTAACCGGCGGCTAGCTGTATTGCTTCCTACTCCCCGTACAGACGCGAGAGTTCAAGAAAGCTACCTCACATATATTCCTTTATCTGCCTCTTCTCACTTTTCATTTGATATATTTTGAAGTTAATATTCAAACCCAAGATGTCTTTTTGTTTCAAGGCCATAATGTAGAGAAAGTTCAAATATTCAGACCTCTCGTGAATAATTTACCTAAAAGACTCGGATCTGTGTAGAACAGCAACAACAAAAAAACACCAGTGTTGTATGTGGATGCATTGTAAAGGACAAACACAAATATATATATATATATATATATATGAGTTTCCCCTGTTAAATAAAGAGAGGAATAAAAAAATAATAAAAATAAAAGTGGCGTGCTATTCATACACCAACCCATGAGGTCACATATCACATGCTGGAAATTTAAGTCCAGACATGCCTCGCCAGCGCTAAGATGTGTTTACAACATTAAGTGTATTTATGTATCTTTGTCACAGTTCTTTTAAAAACAAATTTACAAAAAAAAAGCTTCTGTGTTTATGTTAAAAATGCCGATTGTCCTAAACATGCAGTATGTATGAGTCGGGCTCTACAAATCGTGGATATCAATTGATTCTGGTGATGAGTCATGGCTCATTTTTCAGGAATAACGGCTCATTAAACTGAGGTGAACACACACACACACACACACACACACACACACACACACACACACACACACACACACACACACACACACACAC
>JBBPCS010000238.1:1385268-1396354 GCA_037974645.1 Hollardia meadi
CCATCTGCTAACATGGAGGGGGAGGGGTTAATGAGCTATACTGCAGCCAGCCACCAGGGGGCCATCCAGATGTTTTGACTTCACTCTTTGGGAGCTCTCATGTCGTCCATCTTTATATACATTCAATGGTTTGAACATTGCTGGAAACATTTAGTACACAACTCGACAAAATATATAACAAAGATGTAGACGTTTTTAGATATTTTGAATGCTACACATTATATCTTTAAGAGGGATGTTAGAAAGAAGTAATGCAACAAATTGAATGTATAAACCTAATGTGCAGCCCCCAACCCGGATTAGGCTTTTCAGTTCATGTCTGTTCAGCTCAAAACAAAATATATGAACTGATAAGTCTGTTGTTGATCTTTATGACTGATGTATTTGATTTCTAGCTATAATGTCACATATTTTTCTTGATATTTTTTAAAGGATGAGACAACAAATCCCATTAAAAAAGGTTAAAACCAATGATGTGTTAGTCTATCTTCCCTATCCTTATGACAATTTGCTTAAATTTTAAGCTTGAGTTTCAAGTTCCAGTTATATTTTGCGAGCGACTGTGATCTATTTATTAAGATCTGGGTAAATTAAGAAGTTCAAAGAAATAGGGTGCCTTTAAAGCCCTCCTGACAATAACAAAGGAAGATACTGAGGAAACACAGATGATACTGGATTGTTGGTTTTGGTCTTTTCATAAGATTTGTTGAAAACATTAAAATAAAGATCATTACCACCCTTAAATTTGATTTCAAATCTGAGCATTGAGAGGAAAATAAGTTTAAATTCATCCCTACCCTCTTGATGAGTTTAAGAAGGTGTATTGTGTATGTTTTATTTGGCAAATCATACCAAATCAAAACAAATCACCCCATTACGCTTCTTTCTTTTGGTTTTCTGCAGAAAATGATGCGCAGCCATTTGTGTGAGCACGAGCACAGCTGGGAATGACTCAGGGCTCAGCTAATAGCTTCCATCAATAATTCAGACTCTAATCTGTGTCTGGAGAGCCGTCAGAAACGTCTTATATATGGACTCGTCGCAGTGATGCACTGGCTTACGTCTACAGTCGTTCCCTCAGTCTGAAAAAGGAGAGAGGTCTTTCCCCTGCCAACATCCCACCTCAACTCTGTGCAGAAAACTAATGTTTACAGAAAGTAGAGGAGGTGAAAAAGCATCCTGCTTCTGTCGAAATAGATTTATAGACTCTTACGTACAGCGTGCCTTCATATACAAGGATAAGACTGCTAGATAACAAACACGGTTGTAAATAATTCCCGATTTTACACATTTTGAAAATGTTCCTGTAAAATGTGATTTTATATTGCAATCTCGATCTCATGATACAGTAATTTTTGGGGGGGAAATCGGGGTTGGGTAGGTTTCCGGTTTTAACGGTCCGGTCTACGAGCTCAAACCGGTTTAATTTTATACGACCCGACTAAATCTGCGTTTGTTAGGTGTAGGAGGAGAGCGCTAGCAGCACGCGGCTAGTTAGCAGGAGCCCCAGGAGTCGATTAGCTCAGTGCTAAGTGCTGTTTCCCTGCTGTGTTGTAGTTGTTCCAGAGGTACTCTCACCAGTAACGACTTAGTGCAGGTTATGCGTATAAAGTTATGTTAAACGCTTGTACTTAAGTACGAAGCCGTGTTTTGATCCGTTTGCCCTGTTAAAGTTACTGCATTACACTGTAAAAACAAATCGACACTTCCTGTAACAGTTTCAAATTAAAAGCACTCTGGCGTTTCAAAGGACAGAAATTGGCAGGAACATGTTGTAGAAAATTAATTGACTTGCAAGGTTCCATCTGCCATCTTTTCTCAAGATGTTTTAGGCTGAAGTTATTATTATTATACTTAAGAATGCAGCTGAATGGTTTGTGTGTGAAATGAAAATATGATGTAAAATACCCCAAAAAGCTTCTGACATATGTTCGCTTTTTATAACCCTCATGGAGAAGATTTTTTTTCATCCTTATAGGATGTAAAATTAGTGTAAAAGTCAAGGGAAGAAATTTTGACAGTTTGGTATCATCACAAGCACGTGAGATAGTGTTTTAGACCACACTGCGTCTTACTCAACACTTCCCTCTGGAAACACTTCCCCTTAGATTTCACTTTGACTAATGGAGCCCAACACATATAGGCAGAGGATTCACAAGGATGTTGAGAAAGCAATAACTGTGCCCCACACACACACACACACACACACACACACACACACACACACACTGTAAAAGCTTTTCACCGATAACTCATTTCAATAATGATGTTAAAGGTGTCCTGATGACGCCCCCAAAAATATGGAATACCAATTTTTAAAACGCTGAACTAAAGAAAACAAAACACAGCCAGTAAAAATCACTTTCTTTTGCACCATCTACCTGCCGAAGAGCCTTGAAAAGAACCCAGCCAGCAGTGTGTAATCAGGATGGAAATGTCATTATTCCTTCCACTGCTCTTTAAACAAGCTCACGGCTTTAACACGGTGCTTGACTGGCTCTTAAGTGGAACATTTTGATTGCAGAGTGGCTGATGGGGGAGAGAGCTGGAGGTTTGTTCTGCCACTGTCAGAAAATTAAAAAAAAAGAAGTCCTTTAGAGTCAATTAAGTCCAGAGATTTTGCTTTTCCCACAGCGAAAATGCATTTTGTTGAGCGACAAGACTGCGGATACTCAGGTCAGGAAAATGTTGTAAAAGACCAAGGTAATGTCTTTGGATCGCTTGTTTTGGCCAACCAACAACCCAAAACCCAAAGATTTCACATTTACACTTAAAACAGAGAGATGTAACCAGACTAATGACTCCAGCTTGTGACATAAATTCAGCAAATGAGTAAAAAAAAACACTGTAAGTTCACAGTTGTGATTAAAAAGACACTGTTGATGTCTTGGGATAAAAACCACAGACTCCAGCATCAAAGTCCTCCCAAACACTTGCCAACCATAACAACATGAACGAAGCCTTCTGACAGCGGAGGGTCTTACCTGGAGCCCCTCGATGGCCAGCCGCAGCATGCTGGGAGTCAGTTTGGACGCCTGCTTGAAGGTGAAGTTACTCCAGTCGATGATGAGGATGAAGCCGTTGACCTGCAGCTCCGGATCTTCTATCATAGACTCCAGCGACAGCAGGATGGCCCTCAGTATGTCCACAAACGTGTATCTGAGGAAAAATGTTGTTTAATACATTCTGTACTTAATAAAAGACAAGAATCACCAGATGCTTGGACAAAAAAAAAAAAAAAGAACTGTATTGTGTTAGGTTGAGGGGGAAACATGGAAAAGGATTGTTGAATAAAGATGGTTGAGTTGATTCCAGCTCCTTAGTCTCAGCCTGGTGTCACCAAATGGCGTATTTAACACGTATTAGAGCATTTTTTGCTTTTTACGTGTCATTTAATGCTTTCAGAATTGGGATTTTCTCATGTAATTTCAGGTGCAACAAGCAGTAGACCTTCTCAGGAGACCCCAGAGAAGCTAGAATGAGCATTTTTTGCCATTTCATGAGCCAAATGAGTAAAAAAAAAGAAAGTTTAATCAATGATGACAACAAGGATCATATCATAAATCTCATTGAAAGAGCTGAAAACTGCATCTTTTGGTCAGGTTTATCTGCAGAATTCACTAACAACCTTACTCTTGGATTAATAAGGAATCTTTTGCTGGTGTGTTAGCTATGAAGCTAAACTGTAACTGCTGGACGTCTTTGTTGCATGTTATAACTGCTTTCAGCTGTGACCGCGTGGTTGCTGGTGCTGCTAGTCATGCTGTTTGCTGCCTCAGTGGGTTTTCATCCAGCTGACACCTCGGATACTTCACTGTCCTCTTCCACAGCCGTGTTTTTTTCCTGTTGCCTTCAGTATCTTGTCTCCCTCTTCATTTCCTTTGATTCTTTATCCAGAAATCTTTTGCCTCTCTTTAGCGATAAGATTGTCTTCTTAATTCGCTTCATTGGCAGCTAAATAGACATAACTGAACACTTGCAAGCACAAACTGAGTCTCCTACAGTTATACTTAACAGGGCTGTGTATTGGCAAGAATCTGGCAATACAACACATATCGCAATAAACAGGTTACGATTAAATATATTCCGATATATTGCAATACTGTAAGGCGATATGTTGTTTCATGTACCCGTATTGTTTGTTTTTATGCGAGTGATGCGTTTACTTCTTCCCTTCTTAGCTGAATCAAATGGCTGGAGATAGATTACAACACTGCCATCTAGTGGTCTGAAGTTTAAGCACCACACAAAATAAACCACCGCCATGAATATTTGCTTGTAAAACTATAAATTAAAAAAATATGTTACGATACTCGGTTGTATCGATCATTTCTTACACCCCAAATATCTGTGATACTATAGATTAGCTCGGCATGAAACAACCAAATAATTTTCACAGAGGAGAAACAAATCACTAAATGCACATGATCTTATGACTGACTGGAAATAAAATGTACACAGTTCCCTGTTACATAATCATTTTGTTGAGTGTAGTCTACATTATAGAGCATGATGGGTTCTTGTTGCCTCTGTTTTAAACCTGACATACAATAAGATTCATTCAACACTATAATCCGCCCCAATAACACTTTATTTGGATAATCTGATGTTTCTGAATTGAATTATGAGGTGAGAAAATGTCGAAATCTCTATCAATCATCAAAGCATTAACCAGGACTGAGCCGTCAGTCGTGCGCTGGCCCTGTTTTTCTAGCCCGGATACCGACCCTGACCCGGTCACTGAAGATCGGAAATAAGCAGTGAACTACGGCTGAATACAAATGTCCGCCCTCGCAGACTTTGCAGGCTGTTCGTGGGAGGTCTGCAAGTGCTGAGGGTCTGTCCAAACCCACATTTCATCCAGTCCACAAGGAGCCTCAAGCAGACTTTGTGCAGACTTCCAGACTATACTGATATCATTTATTGCAATACGGACATGATGTTGAAGTTTTTCCAATTGGCCAACTAAAAAACAAAAAGAACTTATTATGAATGTGTAAAACAATGACTTTATTAAAACCCTACTTCAATCTTGTAGAAAATAAACAATATTCAACCACATCATGATACAGAAATATGTATAAATATAGGCTATAGGGGGACTACTTTGCAGAATTAGATATGAACCCTCAACAGCGGTTCGCAACCTGCTGGTTGGGGATACTGAGGGGTCTCGAGATGATTCACAGGGTGGGAAAGAAGATAAAACACAAAACTACTCAAATTAATGTATTTTTTCTGACTTTTCTCCAATGTGAGCTTGATTTTTGGGGGGCAAACCTTGATACTTTTAACTCCTGAGCCCTCTAAATATCAAATAAGACACGTTAAAAGAGAAAACCACTCCTTGGTGGAACTTTTCATTGACATCTGCAACATTTGTCAGGTGGACAATGCTTCGTTTTAAGAGGTTATGAGGTAAAACACTGGTTTAAACCTCTTGGTGTTAATACTTGTTCACTTTTATTGAAAAAAAAAGATAAATGCATGAGGTTAAATTGTATATAAGTACACTATATGGCCCAAAGTATGTGGACATTCTGTCACATGGCCACACACTTCTGGTCTTTTTCATGGTTTGCTCCAATGCTGCTGCATCCAATGATATTTTTATACAATTGTGTGCTTCCAGCTTTGTGGCAACAAATTGGCAAAGATTGTTTTTTCTTGTTTCAACATGATAATACCCGAGGTCCCACAAAGAAATGGTTCTAATATTGTCATTCTGTTCCTTTAATGTCTGTACTTCCTGAAAGAGAGAGTCTTTTTGTGAGATTTTTTATCTGAATTGAAGATGAGGATGGTTGTAAGTTAAGTGAACCCTGACCTCGGCCGCATCCAACCACTTTTCTAATGAACTGGGACGCCGGCTGTGAGCCAGACCTCATCACCTAACACCTTACTAACACTGATGGAGCAAGTCCCTGCAGCCAGGCTCCAAGAACTGGAGGAGAGCCTGAAAGCATCAGAGTGGAGTGCTGTTGTGGCAGCACATTTATGCCCATGGCTGTTTTATTTGGCCGTGTATTTTGTCCACAGCTGAATAAAGAAGATCACTTGGTTTCTTGTGGTGTTCAGTGATTTTAGTGGTGCTGAATGGACAGCTCCATAAACCAGACTCCACTTAATTATAATGGATTTTAAAACACTGACTCTGTTCTTTGTGTGTCCTGTTCCTCTTTGTATGTCTGACCAGATAACCTAAACACAGACTTTACAGCCCCACCAGCAGCCCCAACCCTCTGCCTCTTTATTACCTGCTCTGGTCCCAGTTGGCTGCGAACAGGACCAGTATTTTCCTGCCGTATCTGTCCAGATTGGAGAGCACGCCGGGGAACCCGTCCTTCAGGGCTTGCTTGATGCCCGGGTCGGTCGCTTTCAGGTTCTTGAACATGTCCAGGTTCTGCTGTCGGTACTCAAAATACTGTGCCAGCAGCCGAAACGCCTCGAAGTGGTTGAATTTCCGCGCCCGGAGGAATCTGAGGATAAACGCGTCGTCTGTCCTGAGGAAACCGATGTCCGGCCGGGTGATGATCATGTCCCGGACCTCCTGGATGTCCTGGTGTAAAGTCTCCGGGTTTTCCTTCAGCTCCACCTTGGCCTTCTCCAGGGTCTCTGGAGAGAGGCCAGCCTGTAAATGAGTCATCTTTTGCAACAGCTGTCCCTTCACGGAGGACCACGCCAGCTTCCAGTGAAACAGCAGAATAAATGGTTTACCTCCAGCAACAGGGTGAAGTATTTTAAACGGGTTTTCTTGGTGGTGTCCTGCTCAGAGGCTGACTTCAGATGGAGGCCTGCTGCTCTGTACACGTAATCCACCCTGAACTGGCACAGACGCTGCTGCTATGATGCTCCTGTGATGCATTATCATCATCAACATATGGGGCCATTCACTTTTTTTACGCACGGAAACATTGCAATTCCACCCAGAAGAATTCAACTTTATTGTGATTTTTCCACCATGTACATCATGACTCGGCTCCTCCGGGCTTCAGGCGGTACATCCAACCTGCTGATCCGGGCGGCCTGAGCTCAGACAGCCGCTTCCCTCCATGTCAAAGCCTCTCCTCTCTTTCTCTCTCTTTCCGTGGCACAATGACGACGACAGCATCACCGTCTCTCGCGGCGTCGCTCGCGGCGGCCAGGCAATGCGGCACGACCCTGCAGCACCTGCTATATCATCATCATAATCATCATCATCACCATCCCTCCGCCTTCACAACGCATCTCCATCCGCCGATGCTGCTGGTGCTGGTGCTGCTGCTGGTGGCGCCGCCGCCGACCGCTCCGTCACCGTCAGTCGAGGCTGATTTGGCCGCTTGTTTCCGCCTCTACATCCCCGTCTCAATCACCGCGGCTTCTCACCATCACCATCCACATATTTGGGTGTGAATTTAGGTCTTAAATCAGGTTTCACAAAGCCTAAAAGAGGGTTTCCAGCAGCACAGGTGTCCCGCGAGGTTTTGTTCCCCTCCCGCCACCGGTTTCTGGGTTTTGGAAAGGGGTGGGGTGGACCGAGGGGGATTACCGTCTCCGCTCCTGCTGCTGCTGCTGCCGTCTGTTCGCTGGGAAAGTGACAACAAGGGAGTCTGTGCTCCGGTCGATGTATGGACGCCACCGCCAAGGCAAGCAAAGGGAGGGAGGGTGGCAGCGAGGAGGGGTGGAGTGTCAGATGAAAAGGCAACAGATATAAAAAGGGATGCAGGGAGAGAGGGCAAGGTGGCAGAGAGATGGAGAGTAAAGTGGAGAATGGATGCTGGAGGGAGGAGGGCTGGAGGGATGAAGATGGGGGTGGGCGCCTGAGGCAAAATCAGGGGCCTCACTTTCACCCTTTTATTCTTCTTTTCCCTCAAAGGGTCATATGTTTGCAGGTTTTTTAGCTTCTAAATAAATAAACACATTTTCATCATTTTTGTGGACCATTTTCAAGTTTCACATTTGTGTTGATTCCTGCAGTTCTGGCATTTCATCTTTAGGCAAAGTTCATGATCTTTAACTGTACATGCAAACGTTCTTTCATTCTCTGCACCTCAGTCATGAAATATCCTGCAAAAACATCTAAAGGTAGACACATTTATATCAATGCATTTAAGTGCATCATTAGGAAAGTGGTGGAGAATTGTTTTTCTTGAGAGGCCACCGTGTTTGTTTAGCTGTTGTACCTTATTTTGGATGTTTGTGTATCATGTTGTATTATGTTTCGTTGTAATCTCAACGGGACTTCCGGTTAAAATACAGGTAAAATAATGAAATAAATATTGACCCGTTGAGCATCGATTTGGTGATTTTCAGGCCAAAAGACATCTCGACCTCCAGATTTAAATGTTTTGTTGAGGAAAATTTAGAAAAAAAAATTGATTTTTGATTTTTTTCCATCTATTTTCTATTATTATTTTCTGTAAATTTTATTTCGACACATGACTCTAAATACTGTTTCAAAGCCATGTTCACACTGCCAGAATGTAACTTAAAATTAAGTTATTAAGATAAAAATACTGAATTCCTTTTCACGCCTCAGTTCGGCTTCATATTTTTGTCCTTAAAACAGGAACATTTAAAGATTTTATCTAATAAACTCCCTCACATGTCATTTATGTTTAACTCCTCCACAGCCCATAAAAATCCCCAAATACTGAAGAAATTACCTCAGTGTTCTCATTGTTTGCTTTGGCCCTGCATACATCATCAATTATTGCTTATTGATTATAAATACCGACCGAACCTGCTTGTTCTTGTTAAACATTGTGATTCTGGCTTTTAATCTGTTTCGTAGTCAACAGGAGAAAAGAATGGCGTCAAGTGTAAAACCATTCTGTCACTATCGATGGAGAAAAAGAGTTATTAATGCTAACATTTAAAGTAGCCGCATGAGCGCTAACAGCAGGCTGTTGTTCTGCAGAAGCCACATTTTTCTTCTTTTCTCTGCCCTCTCACATCAAAAACGTGTTGAATTTTTGTTGCAGAAGCTTTTATAAGAATATCTACCATCCCCTGCCTCATTATCATATTTGCTTTTGGGTGACACAGGGGTTGGAGGAGGGCCGGGTGGACGACCAGGGACAGACATTTCCTGTCATCACCCTGAATTTACTCACTCACATCATAATTCATACAGTGAAACAGGACATAGATGTAGGGGGATTGATTAGAGAGAGAGCTGCTGACAGCTCATCAGATGAAGTGTGGAAACCCAGCTGAAATGGAGGGGTGTATGGATGAATAGATGGATGGAGAGAGGAAGGGGAGGTGGGAGGTGGGGGGAGTGACACCTGCTCAGTTGGTGACCAGACAGCTGCACTTAAACATGCTGAATTCATTTCTATTGTATCCGCCTACTTATCTCAGTGGTGGTTTACTGTGTCATCATGTGTACTGTGGCTGAGTGGTAACGTTACGCTCGCTGCTCTCCACTGAATCAATATGACCAACAAATAACACAAGAAGAAGAAATACGGAGTCTCTTTCGTTGGCTACGTTACAGACAGAGAAGAAGAGAAGAGAAGAAAGGAGGAGTAAAGAAGGGGAGAGATGGGGGAAATTCAGGTGTTACAGCGCAAAGAAATAAATGCAAATAAAAAGTTAACAGTGAAATATATAAAATGACTTGTAGGCTATATGCAATGAAAATAATCAAATGAATAAAAATAGAAACACAAGAGCAAATAAATTCAAAGTTACAAGCCAAGCGGAAACATCCATGAACTGTGTCAATCAAAGTGTTCTATGATACGATCAATTCTTTCACTTGTGAAGTGTTCATCGGGAAGGAAGGAAAAAGGAAGAGAAGACAAAGAAAAACATATTTGTTCAGCACTTTTTAGTCACAAGTAGAAAGTAAAGCATGAAACATAGAAAATGAACATGATAAAAGTTGATCAGTGGAAGAGTAGTAAAAATAGATTAAGAACGTATTCTCATGTTGCCCAGAGAGTGAAGGGCTCTAAAGAAGGAAGTAACCTTTTCAATAAACCCCAAAATAACCTCAGACTCACAACAAAACGGATCCAAGGCCACTATGTTGCTCTCACCATGTTTTCCTACTAACTCAAAGACTCATGCGACACCTTGTTTCCCTCTAAATACATCTAAGTAAGTTAGATGCTGCAGGACATCATCTGCATGTCACTGTAACTCTTAACAAATAGCCACACATCATCTATATTGCTGTCCATGCAACTTCTCTGTCAGAGTTTGCATAATATCCTGCCGGGCCCAGTGGGGGTGGGGAAAGGGGCAAATCCTGAATGGGGGGGTGCAGAGAGAGAAAGTCACAGCGTCCCGGGGGGTCGTAATAATTACCCTCAGCCCTGATGGGCTGGTGTTCGAGCGAATTAAATAAACTGTGGACATGCATTGAAAATTACCTCTGGTTTTTCAATGGCACAGCTGTCATTTTGTGGAGGGCGTCTCTGAGGACTGAAGGGCTGATTAAACAACTGGACTCAAAATGTTACCATGAGGACGAGCAGGGGATTCTGGGAGTCTGAGGCTCTGTTGACTCTGTAGCTGAACCAAGAGGTCACCTTTTAAATAATTAAAATTTCCCAAACACACTTTTTTTTTAAACAACCATAAATCACATAAACATAAATCTATGTGAAGTGTTATGATTGGTACTGAGTTACAATAAGTGTCCCATAAACAACCGATTGGAACAGATACTAACTTTACGTATAACCGGTTATTTGCTAGCTAATTCCTGGAATGTTTACTAGCTGGCTAACATTTTGACAGGAAGTTAGCATAGCGACACGATACAAAAATGATTTTTAAAAAAAGATAAAATTGTCATTTTCATGAGACTTTAGAAAAACTAGACAGTGATATAGCCTATGTAACAGTCATATTACATTCTAGTTTCCCACTTTTTATACATTTGAAAGTCATTAAATAGAGAGACAGTCTGTGTTTAACTACTTCTGCTGTGGTACGGCAACACCACTTGGCCAAACCACGCTAATACCAGGACTGGTAGTAGCTGTTGACTGTAAAATAAAAATGGACGACAAGAGAGCTCCTCAAAAGTGAAGCCAAAACATCTGGATGGCCCCCTGGTGGCTGGCTGCAGTATAGCTCATAAACCCCT
>JBBPCS010000238.1:1396454-1406568 GCA_037974645.1 Hollardia meadi
GACCTGAATAGAAGAAGCACGAGTCAGTAAATCCACATGTTACTCAGCAGCCATGATGTTGTCTTCTCTGTGTAGGCCGACCCTGAAGGTGGTGTTTCCTACACCTCCATCAGCTACACCAAGAAGACCGACGGTAAAGCCCGGGTAAGCCGTCTGTTTGGTTTTACTGATGATGGCAGTGAATGAGGAAAAGAATGTTTACATGAATGTCTCCATCTTTAAGGTCCCCTCCAGTCAGTTTTGTTATGTGTATGTCCCCTAAAATGTCTGACCTGGACTTGTTCCAAAGTTTGTCACTAGAAAATTTATTTCCACATTCCTCTGCTCAAGGGGGAGATGTCTGCGTGATTCCCCAAAATCTGAGATTCAAATGTACACCAGGACATCCGTTGAAGTCTCTAGGTGCTTGTGTTCCCGAGTTATAGAAGAAAGTTACCCTCCAGTTGCGTTTGGGGGGTAACTTTGTGTATTTTGTGAATAACTTTTTTTGTGAAGGTGCTAGGGAGCTGGAGGTGATTAGCGTGTGGGTATTTTTAGGGATTCCACATCGATTGGTGCCTCCCCCGACTCTCTATGACGTCAGGAAGTGGTAGAACTGGCATCCAGAATGTGTTAAATGAATAGAATAGGGGATGGGAACCACTTCAGATTGGTCCCTTGGCCAATAACTTTTATTCTGAAGGTCGTAGAGACTTGAAACCGAGTCCTACCCTCCCATTCTCTGGAATGTGCTTTCGATTGGTACCACCCCTGCCTCGCTCCGACAAGCGGAAGTACCAGGAATGCCCTTGGGACCGATTTCAGATTAGTTCCTTGGCAATAACTTTTGTTGTGAATGTGCTAGACACTTGGAATCAAGTCCTACCCTCCCACTTTTGGGGACAAGCTTTCCATTGGTACCACCCTCAAGTCTGTCCGACCTTCCATTCCCGAGATATAGAAAGGGTTAGGGGTTAGGCACAAAGTCTGTGTCTCGGGAAAGGAAGGTCGGATCGAGTCGGGACCAAGACTGGCGTGTTCAGCATCCTTGAAAACCCCTATGTAGACATCAGGTCCGACGTGATCCGACCTTCAGGGAAAAAGTTATGAACTTGTTATATGTTGTTTGCAATTATATTTTGATACGGTATGATTGGTGCCCAAGTCTAAGCCTGTACTTCTGTTACCTGAAGCTATCCAAGTAATGTTTATGCCTAAACCCAACCAAGTTGTTTTGGTGCCTAAACATAACCCAATTCACCATCAAGGGTAAGTTGCATCTTAGGGTTATAGGGATGATACCAACCAAGTTACACCGTAACTTGGGTTTTTTGGGAATAACTTTTTTTCTGAAGGTGCTAGTGACCCAGAAGTAATCGGCGTGTGGGTATTTTTGGGGATTCCGCGTCGATTGGTACCACCCATGAGGATATGGATATGAGCGCTGCCATGTTGCGTTAGTGACGTCATTTGTAGAGTCTGTGCAGTATTGATCGGGTGGTGGGGCCGCGGTATCGAGTTCCAGCCCATACACCCGGGGTCTGGGAATATTGCGGCTACTATTTCAATCAGTTGAAACAGACAGCATGTTCACAAACATCTGCTGCTTACCTTAGCAGGTAAAAGAGCCTAAACAAGTAATTTCCATTACAGTGAAACAAGCGTGTAATCCATTGTTGTTGTGGCTTCTTCTTGTTGCTTCAGAGGACATCAGTTGAGTAGGCGACCTTTCACTGTGGCCCAGGACACACCTTTTGTAACTTAAGACCTGATCTGATTGTCAAAAACTTTCCGAGGACCTCCTTCCCAAATAAATGGCAAAAAAACCCAAAAACTATAACATGACCAAAAATGAAAAAAATAAATAAATACTGGGCTGTGACGAGATTTCACCACGTTCAGCACACTGGATGTGGCGAAGCATCACTACCTGCCATCATGAATCCAAATTTATTGTAGTCAGGGTCATATTTGCTATATTTGCATATTTATTACTGGCACAGGGTTGCACAGGAGGGGAACTTTAACATTTAGCTACATCAGATGATCCAACACTGACAACGAATGTGATGATGCATTTTGTCACATTTTTCAATGTTGCTTTTGTGCTGCTTTGTATGTTGTGTTTTACTGTTCAATATCGTTAATACTCCTTTGCACTGTCATCTTTTATGGTGTCGTAGTGTGTTGGTGTAGCTCATGCCGTGTCATATCCCCTTGTTTTATTTATACTGTGCTGTTTCCTGGCAGGTTCGAAGTAAAAATGATGACAATGAAGGTGATGCAGTGACCTACATGACCATGAAAGTTTCCTCCACTGATCCCAGCCACCTCTACACTACCATCAACTAACCAAACAAACCACACTTATGTCATCTTTTCTAATCTCCATTAATGGTTTTTATGATCACATACAGGATAGATTATTGTAAAAAAGATGCTTATAGTGGGGGTGTAGAAGCATAACTAGTGACAGAATGTAAAAAAGAGAAGTAATACTAATAACTCAATTGCTTGGTGAATTCGTCATGGACTTTGTTGTTGTTCTGTGCTAAAATTTAACTGACTTCTTATGTTTTTCATTTTCTTATTTTCATATGTTTTCTGTTATTGTTTACTTACTGATCACAGGATGAATTTCTCTTTAAGGAGCGACTCTTTAAAAGTTTGAGAACAACAGAGGACAAAGAAACAGAGATGCACAAATTCAGACTGAATAAAACGTCTCTACGTCACATGCCGATGGATAATCATCCTAATTGACTCATGACAGTCATGATTTTTGGAGAACAGCTCAAATGTGTCCTGGGATAATTGGACTCCGGAGATATTGTCATTAAAATCATGATGCGGCTGTAGTGCCACCTATTGGTGAAGTGCCTGAAAAGGTCAAAGTTCTCACAAGGGTTGATGTGTGTACCAGTCACATGCAAAGCAGCTTACAAGCAGCTATGATGCAAAAATTGTTTTACCAAATTTTAAAATTACTAAAGTTTCATCATTACAGTATTCTCCAGGGTCTGGACTGTCATGTCGAAACATTGGTAGTTTTAACATTTATTCAAACAATTTTTGCATCGTAGCTGCGAGTGCACGGCTATCTTTTTTCCCATGTGTACCGGTGGTCTTAGAAGTACTCAGATCTTTTATTTAAGTAAAAGAAGCAAAACCACAATGTACTTCAATTCAAGTAAAGTAAATTCAAGTAAAAAGTAAAAGTATACTTGTATACTTACAAGAATAAAGTTTACTTCGTACAGTACTTGCCTACTTATGTAAGCAAAATGGCCTCTGTCAGTGTTACATTATTGTATATTAAACAGTTGAAATCTTTTACTGATGCATTAACATGTAAGCTGCATTTTATGTTGGTTGTGGTGGAGCATATTCTACATATTTTACATACTCTTGGGTGTTTTAATTTGCTGGTAACATTGCATTGTATTTTTTATGCACATTGTAAGTTTTTAAAATCTTAATCTGCAAATTATGGCAAGTACCTCACAATAATACTTGTAGTATAGTCGTACTTGAGTCACTTCATCACTGAAATTTGTTTCTAATTGCACAATTCATTTAAAACTTGCGGTGATTTATTTTAAATGGGCCTCGGTTAGAAGAGTTAATTGTTGCAAGCGTTAATTAAAATGTGTCTGTCACCCGGAACCTTGTTGAAAGGCTTTCTGAGGTACCTTTATGTTGAAAAGCGCTTTCTCGAACCGGAAGTGCCTATCCGTTGACCCAGAATTGGTTTCCGTTGGTGTGATGTCGGGACGATTGTGGATTTGGTGCTGCATTTTTCATCACGGTGGGAAAAAATAACAGCGACTGTATTTTTGAAATCATCTTTATCGACGCACAGGAGTGAAAGAGAGCTTCTCGGTACGTTTAAAACGCAGACTGAACAGAGAAAAAGGAAACGTTAGTGAGCTGTTAGCTAACGTCTGTTCAGGTGTCAAATGTCCATGACACCAGCGGCTGTAAACAAGAAAGCTCAACATTTTAAAGCCAGTTATCGCTTCACACCGTGTTTTTAACCTGCAAATTGCGTTGTTTTACTGAAATATGAACAACAGACCCCCCCCCCCCCAAAAAAAAATACTGGATTTTGTAATTTAACGTTAGCTTACTAGTTACATTTGTTCTTACATGCCGCTAGATTTCATGGCATCCTAGTTAGCATTTAGCTTTAAGCTAGCTGTGTGCTGTAAAGCCAACGCTTCGGCTGTGCCTCTGGTTTTTCGCCGAATGTCTGGTTTGCTTTCTCCTGCGTCAGATGTGACTCTGGCAGCCGTCGACCATGAGTAACAGCCACCCTCTGCGTCCACTGGCCTCCGTGTCGGAGATCGACCACATCCACCTGCTGTCGGAGCAGCTGGGAGCCCTGGTGCTTGGCGAGGAGTACAGCGATGTCACCTTCATCGTGGAGGGGAAGCGCTTCCCGGCGCACCGGGTCATCCTGGCAGCTCGCTGTCACTACTTCAGGTAAATGCAAATGTCAAAACGCATGGTTCATGTCATTTGTCCAGCCCACATATCATTTGGTAAGCCCATCCTTATCAACACATCTTGTTTTGAAATCCACAAACCTGAATATTCAGTTAGAGCTGAAACAATCAACTGATTCGTTGCCTGTTTTTTGATAATAGATTAATTGTCATTTTTAAGCACAAATGCCAGACGATTTTCTTCACCTTATATGGCAGTAAGCTAAATAACTTTGTCTTTGGATCTGGTAAAAATGCTTATTTCACTGTAGACAGCACAAATTCAGATAAAGACACTTTTCAAGCTATCACAAATGCTTCCTCACACACTAATACAAGGGAAATTCCTCCCATCAGGTGTTAGTGTTGTATCTGACAGAAATTTGACAACTTTGCCAAACATAGAATATTTAGTGTTTTGTGTATGCAAGTAGTGATTAATACATGTACATGTGAAGTACACAATCTTGCCAGTTTTTGTTATTCAGTATGCTTGTTAGAATGTATTGTTGTGAGGCTGCAACCTTGTTGATACCAATAAAACATTAAAGTTTCTGTGGAGAAAGTTAGAAAACTTTTGGACACTGAAAAACATATACCAACACTTAAGATCTTTTGTTCTTCTGTCTCCTTTAGGGCCCTGTTGTATGGTGGGATGAAAGAGTCCCAGCCACAGGCGGAGGTGTGTTTAGAGGAGACACGGGCTGAAGCCTTCTCGATGCTGCTACACTACCTGTACACGGGCCGGGCCAGCCTCAGCTCTGCCCGGGAAGAGGTGCTGCTGGACTTCCTGGGTCTGGCTCACCGTTACGGCCTCCAGCCGCTGGAGGACTCTACCTCCGAGTTCCTCCGCACCATCCTGCACACAAACAACGTCTGCCTTGTTTTTGATGTTGCCAGCCTGTATTCTCTGAGCGCGCTCAGTGCAGCCTGCTGCTCCTATATGGACAGACACGCACCTGAAGTGTTGAATTCTGACGGCTTCCTCTTGCTGTCCAAGGTAGGAGTTTGCAGGATTATAGAATGGCGTATGAAGAGTTGTGATCAGGATTGCATGTGTGTAACATATATCTTAGATACAGTGACCTCTAGTGGCAGGTAAGTGATTTCCTACAGAGTTGTTTATGAAACCTCAGGCTCCTAGAACACAACATACAGTGTATGTCACTTGATGTAACATTAGCTAAGCCAATGACACAGAAACAGTCCCATAAACTTGCACGCCCAGATAAAGATATTTTTCTGCTTCTGTGTTTATTTGCTATTGCCCGGCTGACTTGATCTTGTTTGATTTTTTTCCCCAATGAATCAATTATCAGTTAGCTTTTTAAAAATTATTGTCAAATTCTTACCTAAAATTTTCAGAACCTATTGTAATAAGAATTACTTTTTTGTCAGGTAAAAAAAACAACCCAAAAGTATTTATTTACAGTGATGCAGGAAAAACAAGAAATTTAGAAGCTCTAACTAATGCATTGTATTTTTAACTTAAAGTGTGACTGCACACCCAAATTCTGCTCCCTCCCTCTGAGCTGATTTAAAAATGCAGCAGAGGACTGCACAGGACAAACTATGTACTTGTGGCAATGTAGTGGAGTGGAGTGTAGGAGGTAAGGAGACACCGACAGTGTGACAGACTGACCAGCGCTCAGTAAAGCCAGCTGGTAGTCAGGGCTAACAGCCATGAGCTGCTGCAGCAGATTCTCCTGTGTCTGCGCTGGAAACACGGAGAGTCCACTGGAGCTTTGAGAGTCAGAAGAGCATTAATGACCCTCAGTAAAAGTTTCTGTGTGGTACCTCTGAGAGAGGCTCAAATTACAGTCATATGTTCTAAGTTTTTAAGTGTGCAGTACCTCTTTAGACAATTGTTTGATTAAAATACCTTTTGTTTTGCAGACTGCTCTGCTGACTGTGGTCCGACGAGACTCGTTTGCTGCCACTGAGAAGGAGATCTTCCTGGCCTTGAGTCGCTGGTGCCGGCAGCACGTGGAAGGGGCCGACACCCAGGAAGTGATGGCAGCAGTGCGGCTGCCCCTCATGACTCTGACAGAGATGCTGAACGTGGTGCGACCGTCCGGCCTGTTGAGCCCAGACGACCTGCTAGACGCCATCAAGACCCGCTCCGAGAGCCGCAACATGGATCTTAACTACCGTGGCATGCTCAGTCAGTGCTCTTAGTCCTCCATCTGCTTACTGTTATTATAACTAGTACGAATCACATCAAACATTAAATCAGAAATGTAAGATTTTTTATTTCTGTGTTTTTCATATATTGTCTGTGTATTTCATGTCTTATTTCTTCCTCTCTGGTTTCAGTCCCCGAGGAGAACATCGCCACCATGAAGTACGGAGCTCAGGTGGTGAAAGGGGAGCTCAAGTCGGCGCTGCTGGACGGAGACACCCAGAACTACGACCTGGACCACGGCTTCTCCAGACATCCCATTGAGGAGGACGGCAGGGCCGGGATCCAGGTCAAACTGGGCCAGGCATCCATCATCAACCACATCCGCCTGCTGCTGTGGGACAGAGACAGCCGGTAAGACAGACTCGTCTCATCCTGCAAAACAAACAAAAAACGGTTACAAACTGAATTTATCTTCAGACATAGGCAGTATAATTCACAATGTTTTTATTGAATATTGGAGAGCATACACAAGTTCACATTATTGTTAAAATAGTTGACTGACTGCCATTTGTTTTGACATTTAGTTTTGCTGGTTCCAACAAACTGTGTTGGCAAAGGGATAAGCAGGCTTATCTGAAAGTTGGGTGTTTGTTTGTAATGGTATTTTTCTGGACGCATGTCAGACACATGATTGCTGACAGAACACATTTTCTCTCTTTTAAACTCATCGATTATTTTAGGTCCTACTCCTACTACATCGAGGTGTCTATGGATGAGCTGGACTGGGTGCGTGTTGTGGATCATTCCAAGTATCTCTGCCGCTCTTGGCAGAATCTGTACTTCACACCACGCATTTGCAGGTAACTAAATTAAGTTAAAATTTGACTCGGTTGAGTTACACCAACAGTTATTATTCCTTGGCCCAATCTGATGTGGAGAAGTTTCCTTTGTAGCATTTTATGTATGTTCAGCTTGTCTATTTGAGAGAAATAAAGAAAACCAGGGCTCATTATAAGAGATACCAGAACTCACAAGTAGTTTAACATCTGTTGTTGTTCTGTCATCTTGCCAGGTTGAAGGTTTTGGTAAGACGAATCAAAACAAATCTGATTTCATCTCGATAATATTTTGCTGAGCTTGAAGGACTTGGTTTGTGCACTTTGCAATAACTTGCCTCAACCTTGTGCACATAGCAATTACAGTGTGTTTGGAGCTTGTTGTCTGGTGGTGATTTAGATCATATTCTTAGTGTTTACAAACCACACTGATGTTTGCTTGGCGGAGGACAGAGAAGCAAGTGTTTCTATACAATACTTTGATGCCTTTTGAGTTGGAGACGCTGGAAACACTTGGGAGAGATTTGGAATGATGTGTTGCAGGCGTACCGGAGTGTAAACATCCAAACAGATGTCACAAGATGTGGCTCAAACTTGTCCTAAGGAATGCAAAAAATAATGTTGCACCATCGTACAAAAACCCCCCAAAAACATTCCACTTCTGTTATATGCAAATTCTCTTGCAAGTTGACCCTAAAATTTGAATTTAAAGACCTCTACTGTGTTTCCACGGCATACATCAGCATTTCGTATTTATTTTTTCATGTTTTAATTTAATTTTACCTTGAACTTTTGGGACATAAATTCACCTCTATTTTATTATAGTTATGATAGTATCTAGTTTATCATAGAGCCTCTGCCAGTGAGTTTGGACGAGATAAAGGGTTGCACCTTCACGTCAGTCAGGATTTGGATAACGATAGTTTGGGGACGTGTTAAAAGCGAGCTCAGCTCCCCAGTCTGGGCAGCTGCTACCTTCGGTTCGCCACTGTGCCTCTTGGGTTTTAGAGATTTTAAATGTATTACTGAGGCACTCGTTACCTACGAGGACTGGGCCAGGCTAGGGTTCAAAAACTGCTTTTGTATGGACACACTAGGCACAGTGGTTCTGTTCCTCTTTTATTGTTTTTGTTTTCCAGAGATAGTGAGGTTTTATTTTCACCTCTTGGTTTTCTTTAGATAATTAGCTCTAGGTTTTGAGAGTCCTCTTCTGGTTATATTACTTTCTTTGGTTTGAACAGCATCCTCAGGTCCTTTTCTGTTGTGGTTTTGCCTCACCTTTTTTGTTTGTAAAGTCGTACTGAACTCCTTGTTACTTAAATAACTTTAATTTAACCGAGAACAACTGGTTTTTATGTCGCTTCCTTTTCCCCCAGTGAACTGGGTTGTAACATTTGCTGTTCCCGCTCACTAACATCTGATGTTGCTCTCTGTGTCTCAGGTATGTTCGCATTGTGGGAACACACAACACGGTCAACAAGGTCTTCCACCTTGTGGCTTTTGAATGCATGTTCACCAACCATTCGTTTACCCTGGAGAACGGACTTTTGGGTAAGTTACAGAAACGGACACAGGACAGAAAGTTGTCTTCACTGCATATGTAATCTTAAGGGTTGCTAATAAGTGCCCTCAGCTTCTGATGTTATAGGTTAATGTGTGTGGTTTATGGGCTTCAAGCCTGTTCTATGTTTAACTTAAACTAGATGTAGTCAGCTAGATCCCTCTCATGCAAACAAGTGCAGATCATAGCAAAAGAAATCTATAACCCTGCGTCTAACGTCTGCAGTACCCAGTGAGAATGTGGCGACCATCTCATCGTGTGCCAGCGTCATTGAAGGCGTGAGCCGTAGCAGAAATGCCTTGCTCAACGGCGACACGCGCAACTACGACTGGGACTCCGGCTACACCTGCCATCAGCTGGGCTCCGGAGCAATCGTCATCCAGCTGGCTCAGCCCTACTCCATTAGCTCCCTGAGGTACATCAGGCCACATCATTAACTCCGAGTATGGTTCAGAAACTGATCTTTTCAAAGATCTGTTGTTGTGAAGGGTCATTTTAATCTACACTCACTAAAGTGAGTTTTAAGACACTTACAGGTCCGGTATGTAGGATTTCGTGGCATCTAGAGGTGTGGTGTAGGAGAACCTACGGTGGACTTCAGGTAGCCTAAAAACCATTAAAAAACCATGAAATTCCCTCTCTAGTGCCAGTGTTTAGTGTCTAGTGCATTCTGGGCTACTTCAGAAACATGGTGGTGCAACATGGCGGAGTCTATGGAAAAGGACACGCTCCATCTTTAGATAAAAGGGGTCATTCTAACAAAAACATTCATTAAGCATTAATTTGGTGATTTGGAAGCTGGCTAAATTTGCTTGTATAGTGTGAGTTTATTAGATGTCTAAATTGTATACAACTGTTGTTTTAACAGCATTCTAATGAGGATGCTTCATTTTTGAAATATATTCCTTTTATAACCCTGATTCTCAGTCAGACGGGACTCACTAAGATCTTGGTGTTTCACCCAGATGGGCGTGGTTTTGTAGTGCATGTTTCAGCGAGCTCCGTGACGGTCTCAGCCCGTGCTCTGAATGCACGTTGTTTTCATATAATTTAGGGATGCACGATGATATCGGCACGACATCGGTATCGGCCGATAAAAGCTTAAAAAGTTAATTATCGGCATCTG
>JBBPCS010000238.1:1408371-1418456 GCA_037974645.1 Hollardia meadi
CCCTGTGCCACCCCCCCCCCCCCCCCCCCCCCCCCCCCCCACACACACACACACACACATTAAGCCTCTGTAACGTTTATACAGACCGGTGAGGCACAACAGAAGCCCAACAGTCCTGCCTTGAACAGGCTGTGTAAAAGAGGCTAGTGTGTGTCCCGTCCTGCTGTGTCACTCTTTTCACTCAGATGTCGATTAGGCTCTGTTACTGCCGGGTTCAAGGCAGAACAACAATGCTCTCCTTTCCTTGTATATAACGGCGCAGCATTCCTGCCTTGAATGGGAGGAGTAAAATGGGCTTAAATCTGTGTTACTATGTGTTGGTGGACCCTTTTTTACATTGGACCAACGTTTTAATGAATCGCGCTCCATCAGGCAATTTGATCCGCCTCAGTCGCAGCATCGGGTGCTTTCAAAAACTGAACAATTTCCATTTCATTAATAAGGGAATAATCTTTATTTGTGTTGGCTGGTGGTTACCACTGTACGTGGCTGGTAAAGTAGATGAACAGTGTTGTGTGTGATGGGGATTTCTCCGGTCAGCGTTTGACTCTGATCTCTCTTCAGGTGTTCCACTGCGTTCACTTCGAGTGTCCGGCCCAGCTGGACACAGAGGTCAATGAAGGCAGCCCGGGCCTGGACTCCTCCGATTCTGGGAACGCCTCCGAGCAGCTGCGACCTCAGCGACCTTCACGCACGCACAGCCTGCTGCCCTCCCAGCCCTCCTCCTCCTCCTCATCTTCCTCACAGTCCCATCATTAAGAGCCCCCTCGCTCCCTTACTGGAAGGCGTTGAGAGGAACGGAGACCTCCGAATGCCATTTTGCACAGCCTTCATCATCCAGACTGCACTGCTACAACGCTGCTAAAGGCGATCGTCTCATTGTCCTAACCCATGGTTCGTCTGTCATAAGTGCAACATTAGAGACTGGTGTATCTGTAGCAGCTGTATTTAGAAAGTAAGTTAGATAGTACATCCACTGGCTAATACATTTTTGTGAAGGTACTTTTTAGCTACTAAGATTCAAGTTGTTTTTTTCTTCAAAATCATCAAAGTGGAATCTTCTCCAAAGATGAGGCACACACTGAACTGTGGTTATACTGTACCACCAAAGAGCAGTAAGACCGGGTTGGGAGGGCGGGGGGCTGCTATGTGAATTTTACAAGTTAATTTTTCCAAAAGAGATGGATTTTATCCTTCAGCAAGGTATTTTTTTAAGAAACTGTCTTAAAAACGACTCTACTCACTTCTCATGCCATCAAGCTAAGAGAGTAGCAGTCAAGTATTTTTCAAAGTTTGGAATTCAATTCTTCAAACAGTTGCCAAAGCCTAATGCATTCTGTGGCATTTGTATGCAACTTGCACTTAATCCCATTATGCATTTGCATATGAAGTGATAGCTGTTGAGTATTTGCTAATAGGCTTTCACACCCAGAACCAGAATCTGTGGTTCTTATCTGGTGTGACGTTTTGATAGTTAAAATTCATACCTCAAGAAAAACCTCACTAAAGCTAAACTTAGATCGAAATTGTCTTAATTTAGTACGTTAAGCACTTGGCTTAGCACAAATGATTCGGAGAATCAATTGGGTCATAATAATTGGGGCTGAGGGGCTTGGACCAAATTATGTATGCACTAGGGCAGCAGGGAAGAAAGTGAATATACAGTAGATAAATGAGCAGCTGCTATTGGCACTTTATTTTACTCAAGTACTCAGAAATAAAGGTTGCAGCTTGGGTCTTCTGACTGAAGTACAGTACCGAAGTGCTGGATTTGGTAACTTTCTGTTTGTGTTAAATTAATTTAAACACTTCCTCGCTCTTGGATCTGTCCGACTCGGTGCTGTGTTGTGTGTGTTTTTTTGGAGCGTTGTGTTAAAATTAAGCTATCAGTGCTGTGGTTCTTTGTTTATTTCCTTTGTGTCCTGATGTTGCACTTTTGAGTTGTTTGTCTTGAAAAGCTCCTTTATTTCAAACCTTTTTATTTGATGTTAAGTAACCTCAAATACTGAAGTACCCTGGGTGACCCACTGATGTTTATAAAAGCATTCTTTAGTCATCCCCATCTACATTTTAGAAGATTACTGATAGCTGGATAACGTCTTCCTTAATATCTAACCATAGAACTGAAATAGGGCTTTGTTCAGGTTACATTGTAATGTAGAGAAGACACTCCCATTTCCTCATCTACCTTTATGTATGTGTATAGTTTTACTTAATATATATATTAGTTTTGACCATTGATGTGTGATTGCATTTCACTGCCTCTTGTTCAACACATTGCCCAGCAAAAATGTGATTATGGAAATAACTGACATTGTTTATGAATGTTCATTGCTGTGAGGGGGTCACAGTGGAGGTCTTTGATACAAGCAATACAGTGATCTCTATCGTAGTCCTGAGAGCCTCTGGTGATTGATCAGCCAACATGTATTGCTGTGTTAGCTCTTAAGAAAACACTGATGTGTAATGCTGCCCAAAGAGCTATTTTATTGTCATGACACATTTAAAAACATTTTGAACATCAGATCGCATTTTTTTGTGTGTCTTGTTTCTGTTGTGCAAATGTTTGTCCCAGCTTGAAGGAACAGAAACCTGTGGGGTTTCAACCAGAACAGTGGGACAGAAAGGATTTAGAAGCGGAGGTGGTGGAGAGCAAATCCCATGATTTGTTTGGGCATTACTTACCCACCACTAAAAGCAGAATAGAAAAAGGAGGGTTAATCTTGACACTTTGCCCGGTATAGCAGATCTAATTTTAAAGCCTCTGTCATCTAACTTTACCTTCTGATTACATGACACACATTCTTAAATTAATTTGTACTTAAATCTGCTCTTACCAACAATGGGACAGATGACGGCGTGTAATCTCGTAGTGACTCTCTGCATTGTAGGGTATCTCAGCTCATTGTTTTCCAGTAAACCTATCCTCTCCAGTGCCAAAAAGTAAACAGACAAATTTAGCTGGTGAACATAGTTGAGCATCTAGTAGCTAAAGAGTCAGATATATCCCTCAGGAGTCAGTCGGTGGTGACCAAATATGAGCTAAAAGGAGAGTGAATATTGGCCTTTCCTTCATTGGGTCAGTTGAGACACGACTGCAAATGAATGATAATCTAGCTCTGTGTCTGCTTGATGTATAAATAGGCAACTCTTTTCTAACATGTTCACCATATCGGCTTTATAAAGTGATCATATCTCATGGTCGTTTTCACGGCTTGTTGCCCTGCTCAATAAAACCAATGGTGGTGCTTTAATCAAACTAATACATGGATAATGCACAGAAGTTGTGGAAATGGGTAAGATTAGCATTTGATGAACACAACATTTCAATGTAAAAGTGCAGCTTCAAGAGGTTTCTTTTCACATCTCATTAACAGGAATGTGTTCAATGCCCACTCCTCCATTTGATAATAATGATATGATGTAAGCCTATTTCAAGTTGATTTTATTTTCTTTTGATCACAGATGTATTGCAGAGTTAAGTCTTCTTTGTAATCGGGTAAAAACGGATTAGCCTGTGATCAAAGCCGGTCAAACCCTCACAAATTTCGCCTCGGTACTCGTTTTAAGTGAACGCAGCAATCACACTTCGTGCTGTATAGTTCTTACTGGGACTTAAAGCGCATAATTGTGCGTCTACATTTCATGTTTGTGGCACTGTTTTGCCTTCATTTCGTTGGGCAATATTGACATTTCTGGTTTGATGGACGCGTTTCCGGCCCAGCATACTTCGTACCAGCGACGTGTGAGTAGGGGTGGTCATGAGCTGATAAGAGGGGAAGGCCTGACTCGGTGTCTTTATTTTTTCTTTTCTCGTACCCTCCTGTGTATTTAATGTCGATTTCATTTTATTTAACCTCAAGCGGTTGACAGCTGGCGGGTTTTCTAAGCTTTTTAGTGTCGAGTAAAACACCGGGACGCCCCCTCTTTTTGTTTGTCGGTCGTAACGTCCGAACGTCCAGCTGATTGCTTTGAGTGCCGTTCAATTATTCCAGCTCAAACTGAGCCGTTTTCTTTGACTTAACGAAAGGGTTTTGTGGCCGGAACGGACCGATTTCGCCACCATTTTTTCACCGACTTGTGGACTTTAAAACAAAGAGGACATTTATCTTTTTGTCGAACTTGGGTGTGGGATCGCCCCCCCCCATTGAACGACCAGGCCCCGGACTCATCCCCAGCCTCGCGTTTCCACATCGGTTTTTGTTGGAAGTCATGGGAGACACAAGTGAACGAAGCAAACCTCCGAGTCTACCTCCCCGGTGTCCCTGTGGTTTTTGGGGGTAAGAGTCAACCTTAATATAAACAATATTAAACCTGCTGCCTTACAGTGAAAGGTAAATCCGGATGAAATAGGCTCAACGGGTTCAACTAGTCCAAACCCATTGTTGTTGTTCTGTTGTACAGGCCGAGGGTGGGGGGTTGGGAAGTTAGCTAATAAATAAACCACCTAGCTTAAAAACTAGCTAGATTTCTTCACGCTTCTGAGCGTATAGCCTCACTTTCTTCGTTTCAAACACCGTTTATTAATTTTAATCGTCCTGTGTCGTGTTTTAAGGAAATTTGTAACCCAGGAGATGACGTACCCGAGACAGAACATGATTTATTGCCAGCAGGTTCCTTTTAAACCTTCCCCTTTTTTTCTTGAATCCCCTCGAAGATTATCAAGAATAAAACGGCGAACACGTCAGTTCGGTTAAATCCTCAAACTGAGCAGTGCTGATAAACCAGTTTTTGAGTTATTTTAGACCTATTATTTTTTATCTTTTTTACATTCGGTCTTGTCAAGTGATGGATGTGTGTTGCATACCGGATGTGATTCACTGATGTCTCTTGCGTTGCCCTCATAGGGAAAAAAATACTAATTTCACAATAAATCATTGTAAAACGACGCTTAAATAAGACTGTTTGCTTCTTAAAGCGATGTAAATTAGTTTCAAAGCAGCAGAAAAAAACATACTAAGATAAGACTGTCATCTTATCACCGACCACCATAGGTGCCTCCCCTTGTAATACTTGCATTACAGTAATATTAGTTATTTCAGTGTGGCAACCCACCACTATGGTGTTGAATACAACCAGTAGGCCAATCACCCCGTGTTTGGAGGTATTATCATTGCAGAACATATCAGTCATATGACTTGTCATTTTTGTTACCGACCCCCTCCCTCAAGCCCCATCCCCCAATTGCCTTCGTTTTGTGGTATCCAGTGAGCAAACTGGAACCAGTAAACTGTCAAAATCAGGTGACACAAATGGCAGCTTTGTGTGTTTATGGCCGTGCCTGCTTCAGCTCAGAATAACACCTGGCCTGGGGCTGCCGGCTGTCCTGTCCCACGCAGGCTCCTCACACATGTTACTGAAACTCAGGCCCTCTTCAAAACATGTCGAATAAGGGAAGCATTTTGAAGGATTGAATCCAGTTAGAGAGCTTGTTTGAAGCATCAAATCAGTATTAATGACATGCTTATCCCAACCGTAAAAGCTGTGCTTTCTGTGGTTTTAAGCAACATTATTGTTAATTTAAAGTGAAAGTGTGACTGATACAGAGTGCTCCTTATGTTTGGTATTCTGTCTTAAAAGTGTGCTTGTTAGGTGACAACTATTAATGTTTCCAGAAAGATTTTAATTGCCTCCGCCAAGGAGGTTATGTTTTCACCCATCTGTTGGTTGGTTGGTTGGTTTGTTAGCAGGATTACGCAAAAACTACTGAATGGATTTCAACGAAATTTGGTGGAAGGATGGGGAATGGGCCAAGGAAGAACCCATTAAATTTTGGTGCAGATAAAGGGACGGATCCAGGAATTTTTTTTTATCCCTTTAGTGATTTTTCTTCGTTAATTTCTCAGCGAATAATGCAGGAATCTTGATGAGAAAATTCAGGCATATGTAGGAGGGGGCAATATCGACGGATTGATCGGCTGTCAGCTTTTTCCTGCCACAAACTATTGTTATTATATTGGCCTTTGAAATCCAGTATTGGTCGACCTCTGCTTTACAGCTGTAAAATAAACTTGTCAGTGCTCTCTGGTCTGCAAAATATATAATGGTGACACTGTTTTTAAATTATGTCTTTGAAAACATATCTTTGAAATTTCTGTACTGCATTAGCACCTATATATCACCTGACGTACATGCTCGTATGGATCCATCAGCAATTGGCTGGTATTGAACATTATATGAGAGAGAATTAGAGAAATATTGAAAATACTTGCAGCCCCAGTTCAAGGTTAATGGCTTGTTTTCTGTGCTGTCTTATCAGCATGTTTTTTCCCCCCTGCATGCTGCTATCTGATGAACCAGGTGTGTTTTAAGCACCTCAGCAACTATTTGACTTGGCTGCTACAACTTGCAACAAGACCAAAAGCTCATATCCTGATATATTAAGTTTATTTCAGGGACCAGTCACAAAATATATTAAGTCTCAAAGATGAGAAAAAATGCTTTGTACCAGATTTAGCTACTAGCTAATTTCCATATAGGTCATTTCATATCCAGATAAAGATATATATCAGATATAGAACATATTATGTAAATTCAATGAATACATTTATAGTTTATATAAAATGACTACATTTCCATGTAGTCATTTTGCCTAAATTTATTATTTTTCTTTTTTATTTAGAACGTTGTCATATTTTCAATTAAGCATTTAACAAATCTAAAATATGAATGTATAAAATATAAAAAGGTAAATAAAAAACACTTTCCAACCATAGTTGTAAACAAAATAAGCCAGTGTCGGAGTCTGGAGTTTGTTTTTGAGCACTCGGCTCTCGCGCCTAGACTCTCTCTGTACTGACATGATTCTTAGCTGGTAAAAAAGGTTGGTGGTGTTTTGAGTCTATTTATTATGATCTGGGCCATAATTTCCAATACCCAAACCACGTCCATCGAACAGAAATAACATCTCTTTTAGGTACGAACTCCTCGTTTGGTTTTGTCTGAATTATTATTATTATTATTATTCTGAATCATGGTCACCTTCCTCCATGTTTGTGTTATTCTGCACAGCACGGATGCAGGCAGGAAATTTGCATGAAGGCAACACAAAGAAAGTGTCGTACAAATGTTAAAAGATATGACCAAAAACAGTGTGATTTACAACAAAGAACCGATAGAAGATATTGTGAAACCGCGGTTTGTCTATCGTCACATGGTATACATCGTCATATTGCGCAGCCCTTTGTCGGCCTAATCAAATATTCCCATCTAGTCTTCTGGTTGGGGGCACTTTGTAATAATACGTCTTGGCTAAATGAGTTTTGATTTCTCACCTGTCTGCTCTAAACTGCATTCTTTTTGCATTATTACAGCTACAGAAAGGAAATGTTGGTCTCCTTTTTTAGGTCACCTTTATTTGGATAAATTAATCATTTTGGCTTCCAGTATTGTTCAAGCTTTATCAAAGACCAGGGGATGCTGCCTAAAAAAATGCCCTCAAAACTAGCTTTGCTTTGCATGATTATTATTATTATTATTTTGCTGCTCTGTAGACATAAAATGTGCAGAAACCATTTGTACATTTTCTAATAGTGTTGCTTATGCATTTCTCAAAACAAATGAATCACCAAAACAAATGATGAATGAATTAAGACGTCCCCATTAGGATAAAGTGAAAACATCTGAACTCGGTTTCGCTAACCTCCCCTAAACACCTTCGTTGGCTTCAACCAGCAATTTCTTTTAAGGAAATGAGGTGGATTCTGCTGTTCAGTTACTTTAACATGAAGTGATGCTTAGAGGCAGCATGAATTCAAAGTTATTGAAAAGAGCTCTATAATGTACAGAGACGGGAGCAGAAAGGAGTGTCTGTGTGTGCAGAAAAGTGAATGAAACAACTGGAAATGCCAGAAAGAAATAAGTCAGTTTGAGCTTCAGCACACACGGTCGGTTCTTGTTGTCACAAATAACATCCATCGGGGGAACTTGTCCATTTACAGTTTGTGGCCAAAAGGCACAGAATGCGAAAACACTCCAGCAGTCAAAGCAAGCTGCAAATTGATTGTACATTGTATGTGAATGCAGCTTGTTCGTGGGATGCAGCGTTAGCTTGGCTTGAGAGGCAACGCAGACGGTTGGACTCTGTGTTCTGTACTCTTCATGAGTACATGAGAGCCAACTGATAACTTTTACTTTTCTTGTTTTCTTGTTCAGCTCCATTCTGCAATATCATCTGAATTTAATATTGCAAAATAATATTAATAAAGATGCTATAACATACCATTAAACATGTATCTTTAAGTTATTTGTTCAGGGACATGACGCATTAGGCGTCTTCCTAAACATCTTTAGTATTATTGGTCAAGGCAGATGACCGCCCGTCTAGAGCCGGGGTCTGCTCCCAGGTTTCTCCCTTCTAAAAGTCAGTTTTTCCTCGCCACTGTCGCCAAGTGCTTGCTCATTGGGGAAGGTTTGGGTCTCTGTAAATTAATAATTAAAGTAACTAATAATAAGAGTATGTTCTAGACCTACTCTTTTACAACTTTGTTGTGAACTGGCACTGAATAAAATTTGATTTGACTTATCAAAGACGCGGTAAAGAAGCCAAGAAAGTGAAAAGAATGCAGGACTTCAGAATGACCCTTCATGTTTTTTTTATTGGTCAAGGGTTACATTGATTTTCCAGTTTATTAGGTGCATCTGTACAGTGTAATACATCCATTAATCACAGCATTAAGAATTGTCATAGAGCTGAATCAGTGGCTCATATTATTGTTGCTAATATTCTGTCTGCCGCACATTTGGAAAGACAAAATGGTAGAAGCACCTTTCCAAGTCTGTTGTATAATTATAGCAAAAATATGATAGTGACAGACCAAAGCCTTATCAATTGTTACACTACCCAAGGCTCTCTCTTTTTTTACCAAATTTCATAGGAATCCAATTATAGATGGAGATGTTTTGGTGACACACGGGTGAAAAACATCACCTCCTTGGTGGAGGCAAAATAGTCTGTGCAGGCTTGTCCTGCTGCATTAATCACTTAGCTGCTGTAGGAACAATGATCGGAATACCGTACGGAGTTCCAGCCTTTGTACCATTGACGGTGCTCACAGCGGACAGAAATGTGGCTGTATTGTGGTGGTATGAAAACCAAAGAGAGGTCCAGAAGGTGAGGGAAAGACATGGCATACCTGTAGGAAAAGGCACCACCAAGAAAACGAGATAGACAAGCACACTTCAGAATGCTCAGTTTAAATATTAAAATCACAGAACTGCCAGTTCTCTTATAGATGGTCTTAAATTGAATTGTTGAACTTTGTGAACACAGGAAGTGTTAGTGTGCTTTGTCCACGTGGTCCTTTGTCACAGTAAAATCATTAACTATCATGGCCGGTAGTAGGCCGGGGTTACTGTGCAGCCATGACTGAAACGGGTAGTTGACAAAGAACTCTGCGTTTACTCTGCAAGTGAAACCCTCAAGACAGCCGGCAGCATTTTTGAGGATACCTCAAAGGTACGGTGGCCGTTTTGGGACATCTCATAGTCAGTTGAGTTTGGCGATTCGATTTTCAGACTTGAAAAATCCATACTTTTTGTCATCTTTAGCCGGCATTGGCTTAGAATGATATGGAGGCAGTTCCAGACTGATGAGATTTAGACTTACCATTTTTACATAAATGCATTGTTTACATGTTCAGGTGTTGTACATGGGCATTAAATCATCATAACGGCAGGGTACCCACTTTTAATCTGAGCTGAACCCCAAGTGGCATTATAGCTGAACCTCTCCTTGTTTGACTGCACCAGGATCCACAATAATCTACGCCACTGTGTAAGAGAGGATGGACTTTAATTGCCCGTCAGAAGACATTTTTGTCTCTCTGCTTGCATGAAACTGAAACGGGCTCAGATTGGTACTTTAGGGGGTGACAGTGCACAACGGTAAGCATGATCGGTCCACCTACAGTTAAGGCTGGGCGACATAGGCTAGGTGAAAAATGTAGTTTTCATTTTCTGCTCATTCAACAGTATTCAACATTTTAAGGGGATTTGAATGGCTATCTTTATACTCAATTCTCATTCATCATGTTGGTGCTGGTGATTTTCTTTGGGGGGGGGGGGGCTAAAATCTCTTTGGGGGA
>JBBPCS010000238.1:1418556-1429271 GCA_037974645.1 Hollardia meadi
CCCCCCCCCCCCCCCCCCCCCAAAAATCTCTTTGGGGGATGCCCAAAAAACCCTGGAAACAAGTAGCGTTGAAGCAATTACTCTATTTACAGAAGAATAATCAATAACAATAGTAAAACACTAAAATAATCTGATTTATCACCTTATTCTCCCTCCATGCCTGATTTTTAGTGTCCCCATAGCAGCTTCCCTGTCCTCTGTGATGTCCTGTCATCCAGCCCTGAATTTATTGACACAAAAAGAGGGTTGTTGAGATGAAACATTAGGAGCCATTTTGAAAGATGTTATGGTGAACGCTCAGGATGTGATATAATTATTTGAGATATTGAAAAGAGGATCAATGTCCTACTAGTGTTGTGGAGGAAGTACCATATTTCAGGATGATATTTGTCTTCCACACATATGTTTAGCCAGTCTGCATAAAATTGATACAGCTGTTGGTCTATGGGGAAACGAGTCTTATTTTACAGAGAGATTAACTTCGTATGTTTTGCCAGAAAATCATGCAGCAGATAATTTAAGATAACTCAATAACTCCAACTTTTAACTCCATATAGTTGACGTTAATTCACTTTTTCAGGCCACAGTATTGTCTTCAAATGAAAAAAAAATATCTCTGTTTGTGTCAGGAAAGGTTTGTGTTGTGAAAACAGTTGTCATTCAGGCAAGCTTGGATATCCGAGGAGGTGCTTGACATTAATGTTCTCATCTGTGTCCTCAGGTCCAGTAAAACCATGAATCTCTGCTCCAAATGTTTTGCTGGTAAGTCTTTTCTCAATATACAGTTTTCTGTAAATGACAAAGAACATCATAAGATGGAACTGATGATCTTATTCGGCGTGACATCTGTATTACATCTAGAGCAGCAACGATTACTTGATGGAAAGAAAATAAATTGCCAACTATTTTGACAATTGATTAATAGTTTCATTTTTCAAGCAAAATTGTCAAACATTTTGCTGCTTTTCTTTGTCATTTATGTTAGTAAATGAAGAGTCTTTGGGTTTTGGACTGTTGGTTGGACGAACGAAGCAATTGGAAGACGTCACTTTGGACTCTGGGAAACTGTGATGAGCATTTTTCACAATGTGTTTCACTTTTTATAGACTAAACCATTAATGCTGAAAATAATCTGCAGATTAATCGATGAAAATGAAATGAAAATAATCGTTAGTCGAAGCGTCCAACAGCAAAGAGTTCAGAGCAACGAGGACATGAGACGGAAAAAGAAGAGGTTAAATAGAAATGGCCTGTGCAACTGTGTCTCCATGGGTTTGAAATGGGTTAATAAAATAATTTCCATGTAAATATAACCACATGGCTTCTTCATGACTTACTTTATCCCCCAACAAATGTGTGTTTGAAAAGCTGCTCTCTTGTTGTCTTCTTGTCCCATTCCTATTATAAAATTCAGTTTGCCAAATTTGTTCAGGACTTGTAATTGAGGTACAGCTGGATTTAAGGCATGGAAGCCAATCAAATGCTTTGTGCACCACTTGCCTCGAGCGGTTCACCTGTAAAATGTACAATAGTTAGCTGATGCAAAGGGCCACATTTACGCATGCTAATGAGAATATTAAATTGGGAGGGGAAATTGAATTTCATGTTTCCCATCTCTGACGTTGTCTTCTGAGGTTTACTTTCACCTGGTTACCTGTCACATAATGGGGTAAATGGTCCCACATTTGTTCTTTCTATTGAGCTTCTTCTTGGCATGCAGAGCCGTTCGTACAGACACGGCTGGCAGAAGCTTGAGGCGAGGTGTGCCAGCCGATGCTGGTTAGGAATGCTAACAATAACATTAAGTCATTCTTGGAAAATGGAAGGACGAGTCGGAGTCTCATTCCAAAATGGTGTTTCCACCATTAGGAGAGCGTTGGTTGAGTCGAGGATGATGGGGTTTTATTATATTAAACAGGAATTTAAAGTTGCTGTGTAGAGAGCATTTGTGTTTAATGGCACAGTCAGCTGTGCGGGAAGACAAACGAATCTTGTTCTGCTCTTTGCATTCAGTTTTTTGTTATGAAACCTCCTTAAATGTATAAAGTTTGCCTTTCGGCTGTGTAACAAGTGTCTGACAAAGAAAAAATGCCCAATTAAAGTCTGAAAGTGTCAAGCTATGCAGGAAGTTTTCTCAGTGACTCCTCCAGTCTGGTTTGGGAGGACAGGTTGCGGGTGCACTGCAGCCCTGTCGGTGGCCATGGCAACCAGCAGACAGCGAGGACCTAAGGCTTTGAGTCTAGCATCACAGACGGCAGTAACGCTCAGAATAGACTCAATACACATGAGTATGGAGGCTGAGCAGAAGTGGGTTAGTCCACACGTGGAGGAGGAACTCAAATCTAGGCTGACCTCCCTCACCCTCCCTGGAGGGGGGAGAGTAAAGACAAATACACTCATGGATCGATACCGTCCGAGATTATCATTATATAGAGAGGTCTGAAGTGCAGCTCGGTCCTCCAAGGTGATTGTGACTTTCTCTTACCAAATCTACCAGCAACGTTAGCTTGTAGCCGTGTGGTAGTTGAGAGCAGGGACTGTCTTAAAACCTGAGAATTTGTTGCATTTAGTGCTTTGAAGAAGTGAACATCTAAAATGTAAAAAAGATTTGTCTTTACTAGATGACAGTGGTGAAAACTGCCCATCACAATTTACCAGGGGGCCCAAAGATATTCAGTTTACTGTCATCAAGGAGTCCGATAACTACTTGACAATGATTCATCAAAATGTTACCAATTAATTTTCTTATGACGCAGTTCTTTGACTAAATGTTTCAGTTCTAATTCAAATTGTCCTTTGCATAATGTCTGTTTGCTCAGGGCGAGTTGATTTTGATTTTCCAACAAAAATGTGGATTGTCTGCTTTTAAAGCAGCTGATTTTCAGCTTCCTTGAATGCTCCTGTTCAAAAGTGTTTGTGTTCTCAGCTTCATTACTTCATGTTTGACAGCAAAAGGCAAAGCAGCTGAATGTTTATTTGAATGGATCCCCCTATCTCGACCAAGTTTTAAGTCTCTGCTAAAAGTGGAAGACGCGACGAAACTGTTCACACATTTACTAATAGAACTGCCACGAATAATCAATCAGTGGATCGGAAGAAAATGAGGTGCCAGCTAATCGTTGCCTGCTTTTTTAAAACAGAAAAGTCAAACATATGATGGTCTTAAATGTTGCTTTTCTTTGTCATTTATGATAGTAAATGAAGAGTCTTTGGGTTTCGGACTAAAGAAGCCATTTGAAGACGTCCGTTTTGGCTCTGGGAAATTGTGATGAAACAATTTTTTTTCACATCTTTTGACATTTTATGGACTAATAACATATAAATCATAACATAAGAGAGCGCTGTTCGTCAGGCTCTTTTGGGCAATGAACCGCCCACCAAAATTCACCAACAACTCAATTTGGGTAAAAAATATATATTTAAATAACTGTCTTGCAAGGTCCATGTAAAAATATCAATAATGTTGGCCTGCCTGGCAGCTACAAATACCATATTTTCTATACACTTGCTGCATAACGTGTTATTACAGACTTAGGAGGTTTGTGCTATGCAGCTCCCATTCTGGACTACACACCATAAACAGACACATGAGTCCAGTTTTAAGTGTTTTGGCTCTGTTTCTGTGCCGTCTCTCATTTCTTCTGTTCCTCTCTCTCTGTCTGTGTCTCTCCATTTCCCTGTCCTATATATACATTTCTCTCTGCTTGCTTGCTTGCTTGTTGTCCTTGACCAGACATCCAGAAGAAGCAGCCAGGGGAGGACTGCACCTCCAAGCCCATCCAAAGCACCGGGAGTAGCCAATCACCAGTTTTCAGTAGCGAGACGAGCAGTAGCAGTAGCCAGTCCCTATTGTCGTCGCCGCCCTCGAGCTCCGAGCAGCCGTCAGCCGAAGAGCCCTCGCCCACGTTTCCCAGCACGAGGGACGGTAAGACGGAACAACCAGTAACATCCACACCAAGGAAAACAAAAAGCTGTTGATGAAGGACAGACTGTCTATTCTCACTGGAGTCAGTCACACTGCTGAACCTTTCAATTTTTCACACTGAGGAAGAAGAATTCAATGTGAGAAACGTTGCAGAAGTCAGGAAATGATTTAATTCTGCAAGTCTCTAGAACTACATCAGCTGTGTTCCTCTATAGATATCAGCAGTATGATGTCATTGAGGTTGCACCAGTCGCGCAGGCACAAGCGTGCCTGTGCAGCTTTCTCCATCTTCAGATCAGTGCGGTGTGTTGTGCCCGACTCGTTCAGGAGCATAACAAAGAAGTCCACACAGCAACCGTGGAAATAAGTAATCATTTTAGCATTGAAGAAGTAGATGCTAACTTAAAGTACCTTTTAACATGAACCCAGGTTTGGTGCCTGAGGGGGAGAGAGAGAGAGAGAGAGAGAGAGAGAGGCGCCATCTTGGAACCACCCAGCTTATATAGGCTCCAAACAGGTGTGGTCAGTCATCCAGTGAGGTGGGAGGGGTCAGGGAAGTATCTGAAAAAGGAAAAACGGAAGCCAGCCAAGCAGATACCGTCATGTAGCCCAGTCCGTCACAAGTGGTAGAATCATAATAAAGATACAGGAACCCAGTCACAACAGTAGTGATCCCCCTGTGCACAGTGACACATGGTACAACTGTTGCTCACATACAGTGTGAGATACACAATAGACGAATCGAGAGCGCATGTTTCTCAGTGAAATCATCTAGTTTTTCAAATGTGAATGCCCAGTGTGTTCACTGCATACGTCTCTGTACTGTGGACCGTCTTATAAAGTCATTATTTAGTCTGTTTTTGAGTTCTAGAATAACGACTTAAAGCAAGTCAAACATGCCAACAAGGAGGATTCACCTTTCCACTGCAAAAGAACATGTCCAAAGAAAAGGTGAAGCTGTTTTGGAGAGTAGTGGAATTACCTCGCCGTGCTGAATAATTAAATCATTTGAAGAAAACTTAAAGATTAATCTAATGATCAAATAATCTTTTTTTTTTTTAATTAAGATGAAACTAAAAATGCTTTATTGACCCTTTAATATCACATCCACAGTTTTATTGTGCACCTGTTGAACAACATATGCCAAAAAAGTACAAAAAACCAAATACATGTGTTTACACAGGCTTGAATCAACTGATTTCAACCAATAATCTTATGATATCCACCAATCAATAAATCTTTTTTCATGTCAGATTTCATGTCAGAAGGACGCCGCTGCAGTGGAGTGTTTCTGTGGGTCGGGCCTCACTGATTAATGAACAAAAACACAACTTTACAACTTAATTCACTGATTATAGTGAAACTGGATCGTATTTTATTTTTTGGTTTTCTCTGTTATTTACAGACTCTCTCCCGATGAACAGATGGCTTTACTCGTTGCTAAAGTAACTGCTGCTAACTGTACTGTGCTGCCAGTGAACACGGCCGGACCGACACTGAACACATGCCATATGGCCATGTTTGGCAAGCTCTTTTAACATTTACTGGGCCGTGTTCACTGGGAGCTCCAAGCCGGGCAGAACCAGCTAGTTGGACACTTAGCTGCTAATGCTATTGGCTACTGTAAACGCCTTCTGCGTTTCAGGAAGCACTTAAATATTTGAAAGGAAACAGTGCTCCATCATCCATGTTCCATATTACTCCTCACAACGTGTCTCACGTCTCCTCATTTTCCATCTGCAGGCGCGTCGTCCACAGAAACAGCTCAAGGCACACTCTGCACACCCACAAAACGTCCACGAGACTCAGGTACACTCAGCCTCTTCTTCCTGCCAGCAGCTCTGCGTGACCTGCCCCACTTTGAGCGCTCACTCTTAACCCTGCCCACCCCCCGCCCCTATTTTCCCCCCCTCTCTTTTAGCGTCGGGCTCGGAGAGCGAGGCGACGCCAGAGAAACGGCCACGGACGGACGAGAAGGAGGAGGGCAGCGAGGAGGCTCGTGGGACGCCCAAGCAGAAGAACCGCCGGCGCTGCTATCGCTGCCAAACCAAACTAGAGCTGGTGCAGCAGGAACTGGGCTCCTGCCGCTGTGGTCAGTACCGACACACGAGTGTGGCTTTGAGTCACACCATTAAAGGCTGGACTAACTTCCACCTTCATACCACTGCTTTTAATTTCACTGACTGACTAAAAATGTGTCAAGCAACAAAATCTGCTGCAGTGTTTTAGTTTTACTTTGACCTAAAACTACAGAAACAGCTGCCATTAATCAGATTTGCCAGCTCCTGCTTTTATTCCTACATTTAGGTGAATGTTGGTGTTTTACATTTAAAGGCACAGTCCGTAATCTAAATCACTAACCATCAAAAATAAAAGCACAAGATTTTAATCTGCTAATATTTGAAGCCGATTGACACAGAATTAGTTACGTTATGAATGTTTGATGATGTCATTTTTGTAAAACAGGCCAAGATTTTCAATTATGAAAAGTTGAGAAATGCAGATTTTTTTCTTTCATTAGTTCATGTGAATGTGGGTTTTGGTATCAAAACATTACGGATGGGGCTTTAATATTCCTTGATGTATCATATATGAGTTGGGGCAGCTCGATTATGGCGAAAATCACTAACAAGATTATTATGGTCAGTATTGAGATTACGATTATTGAACACAATAACTCGCTGACTTTGGAAACATGCATTTATTCATCATTTATTTGAACTTTAAGTAACATGCAACCGAAAAACAAATAAAAATAAATAAATAATCTATCCTAGTCTGTAATATAATACATATATAATAAAAAAACGTAATAATTCATATGTGTTTTTATTTAGTACATAAAATGTAAAAAGTGATTGCTGAACTGCAATCTTTCCGATTTGGCTGCTGCAAGCACCAGTACAGTACACCAGTACACCAGTACAGTACTGTGGCACCAAAGTTCAGGTGGCGGCTGGCTTGACCAGGCCTTAGGGAGGGGTGAAAGGGCACGCTAGATTTAGAACAAGAGCTTCATTGAGAAACAGAATGCGGCACAATAATCATTTTATCTTCATGATCTTGGTTCTTGGGAGCCAAAATCGTAATTGAAAATAAAATATGATTAATGGCGCAGCCTTAATGAGAGGTGTACTGCGTCAGAGTGCTGTAAAAATAATGCCAGGAAGCTGGTTTTGAATGTATAAAACTGCATCTCTTCTCTTAACGCACACTTTCAATACAATGTGCACAAAGCATAGTTTAGATTTTTTTTAAAGGTCCTCTTATTTTGTGCTACTTTCTCATCTAATTGAAGAGAGAAGTCAGTAATGAGCCATCGACGTGATGATTTCTCCCACACAAAGCGGGAACGAGAGAGCGTTTATCGGGGTCACTCCCTCCCTCACCACTTTGTTTGCTGTCTCCCTCCCAGGCTACGTGTTCTGCATGCTTCACCGTCTACCCGAGCAACACGACTGTCTGTTTGACCATCTGGGCCGCGGCCGCGAGGAGGCCGTCCTCAAGATGGTGAAGCTGGACCGCAAGGTGGGCCGCTCGTGCCAACGCATCGGGGAGGAGTGCTCCTGATCGGCCGGCCATCCAGTTAAGAGATGAGGCGCTTACAAAGGGGAGGAGGAGGAGGTGGAGGAAGAAGGAGAGCAAGGAGGAATGACAAATGGGGTGATGGGTGGGAGAGGGAGGGCGGGCGGGAGGGAGGGAAGAAGAGGAACGGGGAGGGGAGGGGGGAGCACGGTCGTAACATCCTGCATCTGACCCGACAATTCTGGATCTGAGCTCAATACCGCCCTGTAGATGTCCTGATTTCCTGCGTGGAGCGTCTGTTTGGACTCTGGACGAGGCCGATCATGGGCCAGCAAAGTGTGGGGGGGCGGGGGCTGGTGGTTGATCTGCGGAGCCACGTTCAGTATCGCATGTTCACACACACAGCCTTAACCCAAGCCCGAGTCTTCAGAGAAAGGACGCCGCAGAGACGAATCCAGTTAGTCGTACACCACAGCACAGCTCCGCTGTTTCTCGCCACGGTTTCCTCCTCTTTTCTCACGCTCCGTTTTTTTTTTTTTTTTTTTCAGTACAGGAAGAAGATGAACTGTTGTAGCGTTCGGCTTGACCGATCCGTTTGGATTGTCATTGGACGAGGTTTTCGCGCATTTCTTTTCCATTTCTTGGTCGCGGGGTGAGGGGTCTAGCTCTGTCCCACGACCACTCCTCAGGTCGTCATCAAAGGGGTTGGAGTATCAAACCTGTAACCCCACCTTCCTCTTCTTCTTCTTCTTCTTCTTCTTCTTCTTCTTCTTCTTCTTCTTCTGTTTTTCTTCCACCAACATTTAGGTCCATGTGCGGCGTCACTCGCCGTGTTTTGCTCGTGCATGGTACCTGCAGCAGCGTGTTTGTGCAGGTTTGAGTGTGGTAATGTGAGGCAGTCCAAGGATGCTGTCATGTTTTTTTGTTTTTGTTTTTCTCCTTGTGGCCGTCATGGTGATTAGCTCTGTTTTTACTGCTTAACCACGGTGTCGTGGTGGACAATACAGCCAATCCCTGCCTCTGCTCACATGGACTGTTGACAAAAAAACAAAAACAAATAAATATAAAAAAAACAAAACACAATAATGGACAAGACTCGCTTGGATAAGTCCTCCGTGTAGCAGATCCTCTTCTTCAATATACTGAGTAGTACTGTTGTTTTACACAAAGGGGAACACGACTGAATATTTGTATTCAAATGAAGAGTTCTTCGCCAAAACGCCATGTACTCATTGATAAAAACAATTACCCGAAATCCATCAGAGTGTCTCTATAGTCGTAGACGATCAGTCAAGAGTGCTAAACTGAACACATAAATTACTTACTACCCTTTATAAATCGTTCTATAATTTATTTCTTATTTTGTGTTTTGTGGGTAGTATTAGGTGTCATTTAATTTTCAGATTGGGGATATCTATTTGCAATATAATTCTTGCAATGTTATAATTTCTATTAATTTTTTTTTCCTTTTCATTTTTTTTTTACATTGATTGCCGCCCAGGGCATCACTTCTGCTTGTGAGCTTTCACAGAATCGAAGAGAGATGTTTAAAATCACGGTTTAAATCAGTGATGTCACATGGATGCACAGCGCAAGACAAAATCGTTTTTAAAAGGCTGAGAAATTAACGAAAAAGCTGGTTACCTTGGAGACAAAATGACCACCAGCAAAGTAATCAACCACGATCGGTTCCCTTCGGTTCCGTCAGTCACTGTGAGGTGTAAGATGAAACTCCCAGCGGCGTATTTTTTATTTTTCTTTATTTGTCGGACCTTGTCGAGGTCGTACATCTCCTGACATCACAGATTCAAGCTGTGTGCCGTGTTTGATGATGCCTCAGCTGGTTTTGGCTGCAGAAATAACATGTGAATTCTCAAATTGAGTGGTTTCCCCTTTCCTCCTACGTCTCCGACCCCCCCCACCCACCCACCCACCCACCCCTCTCAATCAGCCTACACAGTCTGACTGCTTGGACTTTGTGCTGTGCATATTGTTCAGTCGCACACCTCTCTTTCTTCCTTCTCCTAAAAGGGGCGTTCTACCCAAATCAACTTTTTTGTTTGTGACGTTGCAGAAGTCGACTTTTTGTTTTTCTTCAGATTTTAATTTTTTGTCGTTGGTTTGGCGTTTAGCACACATTGTAGGTGCGTTTAAAAGTTGTTTAATACAGGTACGGAATCGTCATTCCTTAAAATGTTCTTTGCAGCATTACAGGAAGTGCAATCTGATGATGTCGAATCGTATATTACTGGGGGGGGTTCAATTTGGAAACGAAAGAAAGTGGATTTCCTTGAGTGGCAGGAAAATCAGAAGGCGTCCTTTTTCTTTTGCAAATTACCTTCAGAAAAGTTGATTCAGGTGGAGAGCCCTTATAAGCAGACACCACTTAACTATGCTAATCCTCATGCACAAGTTATTATTTCCTCCCCCCCGTCACCTCTCCCCTCCCCGCACAGCGAAGGAAAAAGGGAGAGCCTGTTTGGTTCTTATTTTGATATTTTGAAAATCTTGTTCCTTTTTTTTTTTTTTTGAGTGCTAATGAGAAATGGAAGAAATGGATTATCTTTCTGTACCTTTTAGAGAAAAAAATTATTTAACCTTATATCAGTTTGAGTTACTTACACCCTAGCATAGAGTGGCATATTTAGTTCAATGTATAAAAAAAAAAAAAAAGCAAGAACATAATTCTGTCCTATTTTCTCCTTTTAATTTTATCGTGTTCCATTTTTCTGCTGAGGAAAATAAACTGGATTAGAGGATGTGGTGTGTGTTAATCTGTGTTTCTTTTCCAATATTTTAACATTTGTTTGAAACCGGGTCTCTGAAAATAAACCATGAATGAAATTTCATAATTTCCACTTCATTATTAGCTAAAATGACAAGCATGTTGAGTTGAGAGATGATCTTAAACTGCCATAGTTTGTTTTTCCTGCAGTGATTTTGTTAAAGTTTATTTATTTTGACATTAAACATGTATGTTATGTTGTAATATCTAATGTATCTGCCTGCCCGGTGCAGGAGGGCAAGGTCCAGTATCAGTTTACTGGGGTTTAGTGATCATTTATACATGGTGACAGAGAATGAGAGCTCACAGGTTTGGAGCTTCCCAATATTATTGATTAGCTCTAATTTGAGAGTTTTTTGTGGTTGGTGTACTAATTTGGTTACCACCATTGCCTGTCATTAATGATGGCCGACATGAGAGCTCCCCAAAAGTGAAGCCAAAACATCTGGATCGCCCCCTGGTGGCTGGCTGCAGTATAGC
>JBBPCS010000238.1:1454254-1466205 GCA_037974645.1 Hollardia meadi
AAGACTAAAGGCAAAAAAAAAAGACAACAGATAAAAAGAATAAGAGGAATAAAAGCAATAAGAATTAAAGGAATACAAGCAATGAAATAACAAAAGGTATAAAAAGAATGAATGAAATTAGATAAAAAAATAAAAAGTTGACATAAAAACAAGTCTATAAAAATGATATGATCCACATTTATGACTTACGACAAAATGTGCTTTAATAAACAATGTAGGCCAAGAAGATTTTAAATTTTATTACACAAAAATAACACAATGTACCTTAATTTAGAACACATTATTCCAATAACACTCGTCAGAGTTTTCGTAAGGTTGCACATCAGATATTTCCCAATTTATTCTAACCTGCATGAATACAACCTCTCAAATACATATATTTCTCTATGTGTGCCAATATGAATAACTAGTTCATGGATTGAAGCAGCTTTTAGTTCCCAAGAGCCGAGGGAGAAAGTCTTCCCAGCTAGTAAGAATAAAACCCTGTAAATAAGTAAAAAAAAAAAAAATTGAAAGGATTTCTGTTTCTTCAGGAAGCTGAGTCAAACCAAAACAGACACGGCTGCAAAACCAACAACCGAAGCAGAAAACTTTGACGTGATTAAATACCGTATGAAATATCGCGCGTATCTGAAGGTCTTTGTTCAGTAGCAACAGAGGTGACCCAGCCGTACACCGAGGTTTGCCGGATCCATTGTAATGTGGCAGCAGAGTTCGTTTAATCCCTGTCCCAGTGCAGCCTAATCCAAATGGAGCGCTGAATAGTCCTAAAGCTAATAGCCTCCCAGGAGCTTCTCCATTGGCTCTGCCTGCAGATTAATGCAAGGTCTATTCCAAGCCGTTTCCAGTCTGTGACTCTGTGTAAGAATGAGTGAAATTTCCTTTTTGGCCTGCTCAGCTATATCTCACTCTGTCTTTGTTATTTTATTTAACCCTGAGCTAACCGGGCACGTTGACCAAGAACAAAGTCTTGCTACTGTGCATCATCATTAACATCAGTAAAGCAAGTGGAAACTCACTGTTACCGTTACTGTGGTTCATGCATACTTCGTAAAATACACCCAAACTAAAATGACCTCTGCTAAAGTGCAGGATTTTTAAAAATGTCCCACAAGGTACATTTTTCTCCTGTTTTTACCTGCACTAATTGGTTCAGCCAATCACAACTCATGGCAACAGCTACATCCCAGCCCGTTCTCACCGTCACATATCGACGCTTTGTCACAGCCGTATACCCTTTGGTGTTACAACCCCACGGAGGTGTCTCATCCTGACATAAACTGATGTATTTCTTTCATTTGTAACTTTCTCTGTCATTAAGACACATTACTTGGCTGTTCTGGTAGTCTGTCCAATGTGACTTGACTGTTACTGAACTGTCTCTATTTTTAAAGCTGTTTGTGCTTTATATGCAACCTTTTACTCGACAGAAGTAGAAAACATGTCGGTTTTAGCTCCACTTCCTACGTTACTTTATGCTGTTAACAAGGTCCATTATTAGAAAGAAATGCCCCCTGCGGTGTTTCCAGGGGAGAGGCTGTTAAACCAAACTCCATTCTAAATGCAGGTGTTTTATGGTAGCTCCATATTTTGTCACAGTAAAAAATGTTAGTTACACCATCACTAAGGCTCAGATCTACAGGCTCATTTGGCACACATTTTAATTACTCAGTAACATCATTAACTACCCTGTGATGAAGTGTTTGCCACAGACATTGACTGACCAGGTCCCACACTTTTCCATTTTCAGCCTCTCTGCAGATGGTTTGAAGCCACAGATCTTTTCTTTTACTGTCCTGGGAAAGTGACGTATGCCTTCTCTCATGTAGTGTACAACCCCACTTCGACAATCAATTCTAACCAGTGTAGCGCTCTAAGAAATCTTGCTATGAAAGCTTTTCTGCTATAAATGACAGAAGCTTTGTGTTGTTTTGTTATCGCTGTTGTTTTGGAACTGCACAGAGCCCCCACAACCCCTACATGAAAACCTATCCTGCACTCGTACGCCGCGCTGCACAGCAGAAATCAAACAAGCATCAAAGTCACCCTGGCTGTGCATCCTCCCACCTGGAAGTAACTGGATGGATTTTTTCCAAGTGAAGTGACTAAACCTGAATTAAACATTTAGTTCAGCAGATCTCAACAACACTGCGCTCCCCCCCCCCCCCAGCACGGCCGTGCGGCGAACTCCAACCGCTACTTCCACCCGAGCGTCTCCAAAACACACTTGTTTAACCAGCCGGCTGATAAAAGTGTCACTCAGACTGGAATCATTTCCTGAACAACATATAAGAGAAGACATAATTTCTGACATGGGGCATCTGTGATTTTATGTGCTCTCCCTGATATATGGATGTAGATGAATGATGAAAATGCTCTGAGGCTGAAGACTCCATGACCAATAAAATTTCACTTTGCTGACTAGAGCTGTCAGCACCGGTGCCCATGTTGGTGTCCTCATTTACTTTATGTAGTTTTATTTTAAAATATCACATGGTTAACTCCCAACAGGTGGCATATCTCAGTTTACTGCCACCATCATTAGTAACCCCCTGGGGAAACTGGTAAAAACTCATCTAAAATATTTTTGAATATCCACAAAACTGAGAGTTGTGCTGTTAGAGAGTCCTTCCTAAAAACAGTGCTTATATGAGCTCGCGATCCGATCAGATCGGTCGATTTAGGGAAAATAAATGTCTGTTTGATCACATGGATTTTTAAAGAGAATCCCTGAGTTTGATAAAAGGCAAAATGAAAGGAAGATTCCTTTGTGCAACACCCGATAAACACAGAGGCAGTTCAAAGAGCTTTACTTAAAGAAGAGATGCATCAAAATGAAATTCAAAAAACACAATAAAAAAAAGAAAATACAACCAACTTAAACAGAAGAAAACAGAACAAAAACACTAAAAAAACCCTGTTTGTTCTAAATTCTTAACTGAGCTGCAATTAAACTTCTGTCTATTTGGACAAAAGCAACTGAGGGTGCCTTGCCCAAGGGTCTCCTCTCCTCTCCTCTCCCCAAACAGTTCTTCTTCCTCCCCGTTTCCCTCCCTCTCTTCCTGCCCTACCTTCTCCCTCCATCCTTCCTTCTATGCATACTAACACAGCTCTCATTCCTTCCTCTGTGCTGCCCTCTCTGCATCAATCTGCGCTTCCTTCTCCCTTGCTAATTCTTTCTTTTTCAATCCAGACCTCGTGCTCCTCCTCTCTCTTCTTCCCTGCTTTGGTATGAAATTGGTTTCTAAGTGATTTATGAGCGATGAGAGGCTTATAAAGAGTTTATGCTGTAACTCTTCATTACTTTACTATTAACTGCCTTATTCTGTTCTGTGTGTGTGACTTATGAGCGTGTGTGTGTGTGTGTGCTGAAACCATTTAAAAAGCACCTTATAATGAATTCAGGCTTGATGGATGTCATTAAGGCAATCGTCCCAAGAATTCATTACTTGATTTTGTGTTGCTCAGTTCTCAGGCACGCTGGCGAGAGAGAGAGACTCTTTATGGGTTTTAATAAGACATCTCTCAAACAAACAGACGACGAACCGTAAATAAAGACAGCTCTGCCAGTCGCCCAGCTCCCACATACACTCACCTGCAACGACTGCACAGCTGAGAGCAGGGGAAAACAAACAGCCCACACATGCTCAGATGACCCTGGATCGTCTCTTGTATTCTGCTGCCTCCAAACAGCCACGAATGTGAGCGAGAAGCAGATTTCTGCTCATAACGATGTCGCTCCACGTGGTAAACGTGTTTTAATTGAATAAACCTGCACTCAAGCAAACAAACAAACACATCTCCCCTTTATTGTTGTCCGTTCCTTTCCCTCCCTCTCTGTGCTAAGCATTCAGTGCGTTATATTTCCCGTTGAGCCATTTGTGCTGTAAGTTATGAGCGTTTTGCTGCTAACGACAGGCAAATGGCCGACACAGCCGCTGTCAAACTCTAAATGTGTAAATCGAAACTCAGCGTGCCACAATCAATACCTCGTCTTCAGGACAGGAAGATATTATTTCTCGGCTCAGTGTGCATGGTAATGTGAGTTAGTGTGTGTGTGTGTGTGTGAGATCCCATTATGCCGCATGCTGGGGGGCATGTTGAATGCTGCAGGTATGAATACAGTGTAGGTCTGAACAGGAAAATCTGTCATTTATTCTGGTGTGGACATCAATTACAGAGATCACCGTCGGCCAGAGCTTTGTTTCAGCTGCAGGCTGCAGACACAGAGCAGAGTTTCAGACAGTAGGCAGACATATGCATAGATAATATGTTCACAGTCCCAACTCGCAAAATATGGCAGCTTGGTCAGTGGCCCTAAGCTTCTAATTATGCCGCTCTGCTTAGCCTTCTAGCGTCAGTTTTGCACATTAGACTTTCAAAGTAAAGCCTTGGCGTAGACAAGATGTTAACATGCCAGATCATAACCCAAAACAGTCCAGAAAGGACCAGTGTGGAACAGGTTGTACCTCCGTCATCAATAAATGAGCACCAACGTGAAGTTTGTGCTTGCAGCTTTAATTAAAATGAGTTGTTGTTGCATCAACCCCCCCTAGTGTTAGCTTCATCCCCGGGTTATCTAATTTTATTTTGCATTTACTGTAGCTCCAGTGCACTAATGTTAACATCTTATCCTGTTAGATGATGTTGTACAACACATCAGCATGACTTACCACATCTGTAACAACGAAAACCAACCTGGCACCAGTGTTTTCACCTGCCGCTTTAGCCTGATGGGCCCATGGAGGCGGGTGGGTCGACTTCTGTTTTTGACGTTTGGTTTTTATTGCAGCTGGCTAGCCAGTTAGTTTAATGAAGCTGATGTCCAAACAAGGTACTTACTGAAACAACAGCGGTACAATAAATAGACTTGATTGACTAGACGGTGCAGAAATAATTAAATACACAGAGAGTTTGTTTTTGTGCTGCTTGCGCTGTCAGTCATTTACATCTTCAGTTAGTTCTGCACTGCTAACAGTGGCAGAAACACAGAGCAGAGAGAGAAAGTAAAATTTAAAGATAAAGAAATTAATGCATATTTGGTGTTATTTTTGCAATTACATGGGAAAAACTGGGCACAAACCCTACAGCGACACGCAACACATCGCAAATGAATTCTGCGAACACACTCTGTGATGTTTTTCTGACTCTGAGCTTCTTCTCAGTTTTCGGTTTGCAGGAAAGCTTAAGATCACTTGGTGAACTGTGAGGTGCTGTTACTGTCTCTGGGAATCGATTCACCAAAAACTGCCTCCGCTGCAATCCATTTATAGCATCTCCTCGTCCACAATTCACCAAAGAAATGAATTTACCAAGTTACAGTAGAGGGAGAGAAACTGAAAAAGGAACAAAGACGGAGATGTTGGCTTGACTCAGTTTATTTTCAGTTTCTTGAGATGCAGTTTTAATCTTATGGATTACCTGATTTTATTCAGACTACAGCCACACTACTCAGGTTGGTAGTTCTGCCTCTTCACCTACAGTCATCAACATCAACTTCTTCATTCTTCTTCTATAAGAGCAGCAAATGTTGTCCTAAATAAAAAAAAACCCTTTCTAATAACTGCGGAGCTCGTTTGGGGCTTTAATGCCATGCAAATCTGCCTCGGCCTTAATCTGTGAATTAAAAATTCCAGCACAAATGACTGCCCGTATTTCCCCAAACACTCCTCATAATGTGTGTCCCATGTGTATCAGCATCTTAGCATCTGTTTGGTTTCTTTTCCTTCCTCCTCTGGGTCAAGAATTATGGAGGCTGCGGTGTAAATAAATAATGAGACCTCTGATAGTGTTTCGGATGCCAGTTCAGAAGGCATCATTATGTTTCAATCGTATGATGTCGGAATTAGGACGGTAAATTGGGTGAAACACAGACTTTGTGTGAATGCTACACACCCTTTGCTAGTATTAACCATGACCCAAAACTAACACTATTCCCCTGCTTTCACAAAAGATTTGTTGAACTTTTGGTGAAAAACTCGACACACGAATCCCTTCATGTATCACTGGCTGCCCCATGTGCTCATTTAGAAAGCGCTGGCACTCATTATCATTAGCTCAAGTCATCACAGCTGTGGCCCAATTAACACCATTCCCCAGGTGCAAGAGACAAAAGTGGTCACATACCAATCAGAACCTCAGGGTAGTTTTAAAAAAGTAATTAGCTCAGATGACAACAGATATGTTTCTACGGGAACACGCGGGACACCTGTGTCTTAGTAAACTTTTTCTCTTTATTAGAATTTCGTGATAGCATGAGTCAGATATTAGCCGGTGGCAGATATCTGTTGTTAACCTGTGTCCCGCATGTCCATCACTTTTTCTCTCTTTGGTTGTGTTTTGTCCATTTGCGTGTGTTTTCTCAAGTCGCAGTGCGTTGAGCTCTCTCAGCCACCGTACATTTCCCTGAAAAACTCTCCTTAACGTTTGTGTGTAACAACAGTCTTTGTCCACAGCGTGTGTGTGTGTTGTCTGAGTGAAAAGTTTGAATTGGAACCAGAAGTTGGATGTTTGCACCAATGGGTGTGTGAAGTTTTGAGAAAATAGCGAGTCCTTCCAAGAATTGGAAGAAAAAAAACCCAACATGCACCATTCTGGTTCAAATTCTACCAGAAATTCTTACAGATGGAATCTTTTTTTCCTCTCCTAAGGAAGGTTTCAATAAAATTTGAATCTTCTTAATCAAAATAGGCCATTTTGACAAAGGTGGGAACTGCAAGCGGCCAAAAGCAGCAGGCTAGTTTCTGTTGGTCAGTTTTATTATAGCTCACATCGACCACAGTATGTCCTCCACCCATAAATTCAGCTGGGCTAAATGTATATACAGTATTTGTGCATTTCTCTCTGACCACAGAGCTACAGCAGCTCCACCGTCACAGAACACAACCAACTTCTTTCAGTCATGATGCATCCCCCCCTGTTTTTAAAAAAAAAAATCGCTTTAGTTTGTTTTGTTTCTCTCTGTTTTATTGATTTCTTTGATTAACCCTTCATTTCACAAGGCAGAACCTGGAGATCCGATATTTTATATTACAACGAGGACTGCAGTGTCATCAATAACAATCCCGGCCGAACACAGCGAAGGAAAGGGGAGAGTTTAGTGAGGCAATGACACAAACTTCCTGTGAAAGTGACTTTAATACAGTTCCTGAACAAAAGGTAGTGTGTCTTGTTTAATTAGGCCTTGTAGGTGTTTCCTTCCATCGCCCGGGGTCCGTTAAGAAAAGCCACTTTTACTTAGATCTGTGAAAACCTTCGGGAATTTTAAGAAGCAGCGACCGAGCAGACAGAGTCTGATGTATGTAGGATGTTTCATTAAAGAGCAGCACAGGTTTTTCTTCTGCTCCTCTGACTCAGTATCGCTCTCTCAGTGTCTCCCTGTAGACCTGCACTTTAACTCCACCGACTCCAACTCTGACTGACACATTCAGATAACCAAGAATCATGATAAAGGTTGTCTTAAAGCTTTGATTTAACCAGAATTCCTGTTTTTTTTACCTAAATTAACAGCTATTTTGAATTTATTGAAGAACACCACAATAAGCCTCTTCCAAATAGAAATATGACTTTTTAGCCACTACAGCTTTATTTGTTCCTATATGACCAGTAGCAAATGGTGGTTAATGCTTCTCTACTTTGGCTTCTCTTATACTTATTCTTGTGCGCCACAGATACACACATCATTAGCATCAACACATTTTAATGCAGCAATGAGTAGCCGACTTCTATAACTCTGAGAGTCACAAACGGTCACAAAACAAGCGCGTCCCGAGTGTCCATCACTTTTTTGTGTCCCCTGGAAACATCCATATCCGTTATCGTCTGTGCTACTTGCAGCACGTTTCTCTATTTGGTTGTGTTGTCAGTATTTTGAAGATGAAGATGGTTTCTTAATTTGCTTGTGTTTTGTCTATTTGCATGTGTTTTCCTTAAATTGCAGTTGCGTTGAGCTCTCTCAGCTCTTAGAGAAGAGGAAGAAGCTGTTCAGCTGTCGGCGTCATATCTCTAAAATGTGTGAAAACAGCGAGCTGACATGAAAGAATAATTATAGTCAGGTAAAATGGTAGAAAGAGGGACAATCTCCAAGTTAGAGATGAGTTGTGTTGACTGGACGGTTCTTGTTGTGCACTGAGGGACCGAGGTTCGTGTCCCATGAGTGATCACGTAATTTAGATTTAAAAATTTTTGACTTAATGAACTTCGTATTTTCTGGGTTTTTAAAAACTGTTTTGTTTTCAGTCGTAATTTGTTTCGGTTTAGACAACAAAACTAAGCGGTTAGCTATAAGGTTAGGAAGAAATGTCGCCATGGAAAAGTGTCCTTTGGTCTGACGAGTCCACATTTCAAATAGTTTTTGGAAATCATGGGTGTTGTGTCGTTCCACCTGGACCATCCAGATTGTTACCAGGACAAAGTTCAAAAGCCAGCATCTGTGATGGTATGGGGGTGTGTTAGTGCCCATGGCATGGGGTAACATGCACATCTGTGACGGCACCATTAATGCTGAAAGGTACATACAGGTTTTGGAACAACATACGCTGCCATCCAGACGACGTCTTTTCAGGGACGTCCCTGCTGATTCCACATTCTGCTGCTTTACAACAGCGAGTAAGAGAGTGGGGGTACCAGACTGGCCTGCCTGCAGTCCAGACCTGCCCCCCATTGAAAATTTGTGGCGCATTATGAAGCACATAATATGACAATGGAGACCTCGGACTGTTGAGCAACTTTTGCCTTTATCAAAATATTGCAACTTGTATTTTTATACCTGACATGACGGTTTTCACTGTAGACTTGCATTGTATTACTGCACTTGTCTTGACTCACAATATTGCTGTATGGTTTAATGTGCAGGTTGAATTGTGCGGAGAAGTCGTTAGCGATGCTAATTAGGCGGATCAGAAGGAAATGACAGCCTGCGCTGCTGCTGTGAAGCCGAATCTGTGATCTTTAGCCCACAGTGAGTCGAGGAGATAGGAGATAATTTAAATGTTCAGAGCCCCGAGGCTTCAGAAGCTGGTTTCATGTCATGTTATGGGAGGCGAGAGGAGGAAATGTGATCTCTCTGAGTGTGTGTGTGAGAGCAGAGGGATACTGTACTCACCCCCTCTGAGTCACAGGCAGCCAATTATAAAAACCCAACGGCCACCTCACCCTCTTTCTCTCCATCGGCCTCACTTACTTTCCAACCTCTCTCTCTCTCTCTCTCTCACGCCGTTTTCTCTCTCTTCCCTCCCTCTCGCTCTATATGTGCGTCTCGGCTTCATTAATAACCCCCCGTTGAGGTAAAAATAGGAGAGGAAAGAAAAGGGGAAAGGAAAGAAAAGCAAGGAGAGGCAAAGTAAAGCGGTAGGGGAGAGGGGAGGGAGATGAAAGCGGAGCAGAGAGGTGAAGAGTTGAAGTTAAAAGGAGAGGAGGATGTGAACGGAGGGAGAGGAGCTGAGGAGACAGCAGTGGCAACGAGAAGAGACGGCGGGGAAATGAGAGGAGAGGGCAGGTTAAATTAGATTAGTCTTGATTCTATTCATGTTTAAATGGAAATTAAATTTTCACGACGGGAGGCGCATTAGAACAATATTTCACCCCGGTTCAACAACATTTGCTGTTTCCACTTGTTCCCTGCTCCTCCTGTTAATTGCATCGCTTTAAGTCTGTTTGCTTCTTGTTGAAATAAACGGTCTGCTGTCTTGTTTAACCCTGAGCTAAAGACTCGCCGTGTTAATGAGTGAAAATATGGACGAATCCTTCTGCCGAGACAAAAAGGCCATTTTTCGAAAGTTAAAGCAGAGTTTTGAGCTAAAACACAAGGTGGAGACATATAAAACGGGAGGACTAACACTTAACGTTCATGACAGGAAGTCCAACATGCCATTATGTATTTGTCATGTGTGAAGCCACTTCATAATTCTCATGCTCATGATCTTATACATGGTCTTGTTTTTTGGACCTGGTAAGCTGCAAATGAATTGCCCTTCTTGGGATCAATAAAGTTGTATAAAACTAGTTTCTGCCAGTTCAAAGCCACTCCTCTGCGTAGCTTAGCGTGATCACGACGTGTCCTTTGTTGTCTAAGGTCGTGAGTTCAAGACCCGGGTGATGCAGAATGAAAATCAGGCTTTGTGCTGTGTGAATTAGAGACATGACTTCAGGGTTTAGTGATCATTGATCAGACAGTTCTGCTGATGGATCCTCCTGTATTTGTCTTTATCTTCCTTCTCAATAGGCCCGGTCCTGACTCACTGCTGTGCAACAGCTATAATTTATTTAGTTTCTTCATCCAGACCAGGATATTTGAAATTCCGTCGGTTTTTCCTCCTCAGAATATAAATACTTGGCAGTGGAAAGTCTTTTTTAACAGCAACAATGCCACGACGGCTCTTTGAAATCATCCTCTCGATCCTGAATCGTAGGTGGATTCGGCAGCTGTCGAAGGCAGGACGATGCAGGTTTGAAGAACCCACACAACACTGGCGTCATGTTCAAAATTAAGAATAAAAAATCAAATCAGCAGCTGTGGTCAGAGTGGAGCAGGTGGGCAGCACTGAATGAACTAATACAGCCTTGTATTTTTATCACTGTTGTTATTCTTCCTCCCTCCCTCATCGTCTGTGCGGCAGCAGGGATGTTGGATTGTTTAATATCTTGTGATGTATTTATTTTTCATGTGTCGGTGGGAAATGTTTGCGCGTGTTGCCGAGCGCGCCAGCGAGCAGTTTCCTCCCTCATGCCTGTTCAGCGATTCACAGAGATTCACACTGCAAGTAAATTATCCCACTTAATATTGTTGACACCGTATGCCTCAGTCACTGCTGCATCCGTGTCACTGTCAGCCACGCTTCTGATGTACGTGTGCCACAAAACTCCAAAAATAAAACATGAATCTGTGAATGTTTCCATACCTGTGTATGCTTCTGCGCCGGCGGCATTATGTTTTGTGAATGTCTCAGGAACACCTTGACGGGGAATGTTCAAATTTGGAACAAACATTCATTTGGACTTATTTGGTAATTGTAATTTGATTTTCTTATCCCATTTTATGCCCTCCACATTAAGCTTTTCTCATATAATTTTAGGCACGAATGTTAGAGAGGAAGAGAGGCAGGTAACGTGGTATAAAGAGCGAGGAAGTCCGCCCCATGAGGAGGTTGACCCAGGAGACTGGGGTTCATGTTCCGTGCAAACATGGATCTATTTTAATGTACATCTGTAACTTAATGTAACGGTTTTAACTTACATCCCTTTACTAACGGAAGTTATTTGACGTCTGTGATCTTGTGTGTGTGAGTGTGTGTGTGTGCAGCCGTTATTTAACTTGATGAAGAGGTATGCGGACTCCAGCCTGTATTGGCTCGGACAGCTGTGCTGCTGCGGGCACTACAGTCGTCACACACCATCTGCCGTGCACACAAGCACTCACACACACGCTCACATCAACGTGTGATTTAAGCAAACAGGCACATCCACCACCTGGCGTGGCCCTCATCTACCTACTGCTGTCTCTCCTGGTTTACCTCTCTCTCTCAAACTCACACACACACACGCACACACACACGCACGCACCATTAAGCAAGCAGTGTCAGTGTTTGTCTTTTGTGTTTCTTTCACAGTGTCCAGCTCCCCCTCTCTCTCCAGCACGTTTTCATTTTTGTTGGCATGTGCGTATATGTGTGTGTGTGCGTATATGTGTGTGTGTGTGTGTGTGCGTATATGGGTGTGTGTGTGTGTGTGTGTGTCGAGGGGGCGGTTGCACAGTTGTATCTCAGCATCTGTATGTGTGTGTGTGTGTCTCGTGTCACAAACAATTGAGAGCTTGAGCTCAGATAGCTGACACAGAGATGCACTAATAGGTCCACAGGGACTGCATCTTCTTTGTGTGTGTGTGTGTGTGTGTGTGTGTGTGTGTGTGTGTGTGTGTGTGTGTGTGTGTGTGTTATATAAAAAAACAACAACAA
>JBBPCS010000238.1:1484874-1504343 GCA_037974645.1 Hollardia meadi
GCGCTCTTTAAACATAAGAATCATAGTTAATAAGTGTGTTTGTGTGGAGGCCAGCTCGGTCTCGGTGGTGTTTCCACATATCAAAACCCTCTGTCGGCTGCTGTCACACACACACACACACACACACACCAAATGTTTGCTCGTCTCACATCACGTCAGACTGGACAGTTTGATAGAAGGCTAACGGTCCCTTTGTTCGTCGCAGCACAGAGCAGATCCGTCTGCTTTTAATGTTTCCAGAAACGAGCATTAAAAAAAGAAAACGACATTTAAAAAGAGTTATTCCCACTGTGAACGACGCCTTTTTAACAGAAAGCTCAACTGAGACAACACACCAAAGACACAAAGTCACAAATTAAATATGGATATTCTTATCTGATTCAACGCGTACTGCTGAGGCACTGGAAGCTCCACGTGGACATCTTTTTTTGTGTGAATGCAGCAGCCGCAGTGCACGAGTACAACATGTAAAGCTATTTTTCTTTTCTTTGTCCAGCAAACATTTTGAATTTCTCTGTCATATGCAACAGGAGACTTAACTTTAACTGATTAGCGTCCTCGTTAGGTCATCAAGTCGGCTATAGCGCGCCCACGTAACAGAAACTTAAAGCAAGAGATTCGAGATCTTTGTGTCCAGCGTGTTAAAAGTTTCCTTGTTAATCGCTGATTTCAGAACAGATTTGTATAGTTTAGGCTCCAGACAGGAGTTGAGAAACGTGGCATCAGCGCTTTGGAAACAAATCGAAGGCCATCAAAAGGAAACACCAGCGACAACTACAAACAAAATGCTTCGCATTCAAAATGATAGAGTACAATCAATGAATCAAACCCAAACGTCTTGATAAAACTGATTCGACAAGTCAAACCACAAACTTATAAAAAGAAAGAAAACATTCAGTATCATCAAGCACAGACTTCTATAAAAACAGATGTCAGCTGCTACGTCGAGCGTCTCTGTTTCAGGATGTGTTTGTGAGTCCGTGCTGAGCACTCAGGTAGTTTGTCTCTGTTGTTGGGTAAAATCCACTTATCCGTCTTTAAATCCAACTTTTTTAATGGTAATTTTTGCACCGAGAGAAATTTAGGTCCATGAATCTCCTTTTGTAAAGTTCAGTCAGAAAATACCTGTTTGGACTCCCAGATATGTTTCTTCTTCAGTGTTAAAATGCATCAATTCTTCTGTCCGTCTGTCCACGGCCGCGTTGTGAAACAGAATTTTGAATACTCGCAAAGCAAAGCTGCGTTGTGCTTCTTCTGTCTGCTAACAAACATCAAGCCTGGAAAAAGCAGCAACACTAAACCTTCAGTACAAATATTAACACGTTGAGCTGGTTGTTTTCGGAGATGTGACCGATCAGACCTCCGTCTCCGGGCTGTGCTATGGTCCACTGCTGGCCAGAAATATGTACAAATATTCTGCTTTTCCTCACAGGACCTTGTAATCGGTGATAATGGCTCAGGCTGGATCTACACAGACCCACAAGGTTCTGGTTGGAGTAGAATTATTCTGAACGATCAAGACTTATCTCTGTGCAGAAGGTTTAAAAATGTGATTTTGTCGTCGTTTGAATTTTGGAAGACTGGGATTTTAAATTGTCACGACTAGCTCTCTAACACAAGCGTGTGCATAGCTTGTTGTTGATACACAAAAAGCTTGGATAAAATGTTCGTAGTTTTCAGATGGCAGCAAAGCACACACACACACACACACACACACACACAGTGAAACATTCAAAGAAAAGTCATAAAACAATCGACTGACAGAAACAATCACGGACTACAGAAACCCTCCTGCTGGTGATCAATGTGACCAAAACACCAAAAGTAAAACGAGGCTCCTCGTTTTTAAATGTTACAGGTATGTCAGATCATCTTCGCTCCAGTAGATATAAAGTTGCACCAGGCCGACCAAACATTGCTCCATAGAGCTACGAGTCCCTTTAAACAGGAAACTCTTTGTCGATGCTCTCTCATTGCAACTTTTGGATGTCAAATCTCTAAAGATGCCCGGAGCAGCTTAACTGAACAAAGATCATCTCTGAATCCTTCAGATGAAAAATATACAAGTCAGTTGTATCTCGAAGACGGACGGTTTCAACAGTTCAGTTCTAAGTAGCCAAACTTTTAACTTTTAGTGAGAAAGTTTCTTTTTTTAATCGTGAGTTTAATCCAGGGTTCAACGTTAATGTTTTTTACTAAATCTACTTGCCCAAAGTCAATTTTTACTTACTCAAACTGTTCTACTTATTAGCAGATATCAAATAACAATTGTCTAATTGTTAAATGTTTAATCTCAAACCTGCTGCAATCAACTAAACTCCTGTTTCCTGTCAGGATTACTGACGTGTTCGGTTGCCCTTCGGCTCATTACTTTACCCGCCATTGACAAAAAAAAGCAACATGGCTCACTCCTAAAGTACTTCCATCAAAAGCTCCTAAAAAAAAAAAAAAAAAAAGATCCGGCTAGTGAGTTGCTAGATTAACTAGCCAAAGGTAGCATTTTACTTTTCCCAGGCAAGCAGGCAATCTTTATTGATAAGCCCTGTAATCTGAGCCAAAACCCCCATTTTCTACCCCCAATAGCTCCCCTTAAGATGCCTCTGAGCAAGGCAGTGGACGGCTGTGGTCGTACTCATGAACATATCTTTTCTTAATTAAAACTGACTTGTATAGTTCTCAGTCTGAAGACTTAAAACTGTCCAGTACATCCTGTGATGTAACAAACATGCAGGTTTCTGAATACTTCGATATGCGACGTTCTAACATCATTTCAAGCATTTGTATCAGACTGGTTCACACAACTATGAATGTCATACGGGATATGTGTGACGTCAGAGTTCAAGCTTCTCAGCTGTGGTTCATCGAAGGCCTAGATAGGAGAATCCTTATGGAACATCACGTATACGAGCGTGAAGCAGTGCATACAGTACTGAACGGACTCTCGTAGGTCACTTGGTACCGAAGCTTCAGAGAGAATGACGATTCACAGAGCCGTTCTAAACGTTCGCGCTTCCCCGACTCTTATTTGTCTCCTGCAAAGAACTGAAAATATGAGGAACTGGCACAAACGCTCAAACTGTTTTTGACCTTTCAGGTTGTCAAACACCAAACAGAGCAGATTTCCACCCTCGTGTTACAGCGGTGTCCTTTGACTCTAAATCAACATTCCAGACTTCTGTTTGAGGATTAAACCAAAAGAGATTAAAACAAGTTCCAAAATCAGAAAAGCATTTTTGGTGACCCTGCGCTCCTGACTGCCTTTAATATCCGCTCACATCCCACCGTCATGTCTGTCTCATCAGCCAACAACATCGTCTGAGCGGACGAACTGGCTGCAGCTGAACTGGGACCAGCTCAATCGTTTTATTTTCCAGCTGTGAAGGCAGCGGCCAGCTGGCTAACAGTGTGTTAGCTTACTGTGTGAACATGTGGGTTTGGCTACAGCTCACTCTGTTCAACGCACGCCTTCTGCTACCATGTGTTGAATGAGGTCATCATTTTAAAGGAACAGTTCACCCAAAAATGAAAATGGTGTCATGATCTACTCACCCCCCCCATGCCGATGGAAAGTCAGGGGAAGTTTCTTCGTCGAGACTCCATACAGGTTGTCTGGTGTAATCCAAGTATTGGAGACCCCAAACTAATTTGAAAAGATGATATTTACACCATTTTTAAATCTTCACTGTGGGGGGTTTGCACTAAGGCTTTCATTTTAGTGCCTACAGTGAAGATTTCTTTTCATCTCGGAATGAAATGTTTGGAATCTCGGTGCTTCCGGAGAAGCTGGACAAGCCGTGTGGATATTTTAAAACAAGTCCCCAGCTTCTTCAGTTGTTAAGGAGAATGCAGCAACACTGCTTTGCTCCAGAAATGTTTTGTGGATGAAGAAACTTCACCTGACTTTCCATCTGCATGGGGGGTGAGTAGATAATAATGGCATTTTCAGTTTTGGGTGAACTGTTGAAGGTACTTCTTGTGAAGTAGACTATAATATTCCAAAATCTGAGCGACCACGAGTTGATTGAAGGGACGTCATGTGAAAGACCTTTAGAGGCGAAGTCATGACTCCTCCTACTCCACAGGTGTAGATTGTGAAGGTGCAACACTACAGATGGAGTCACTTTTAACACAGGGTTCAGTGTGATTAATCTAAGTTTCCATCCAACAGCAGTTACACAGTGAATAACAACAGACGGCTCAGCTGACGAAACTACTGAATCTGCTCTTGAATCTTGAATATCAGCAGGAGACTTTCTGTCTTCATTTGTTACTGTTAGCTTCTGTGTTTGATATTCGTGTTCAGCAGTTCTTTCGGATGCTCACAAAGCTTGGATGGAGACAGAGCTGTGGTTCTTTATGTGTCAACGGAGGAGGAGGAGGAGGAGGAGAGGAGAATGGGGGGGGGGGGGGGGTGCAGGAGGTGTGCCGCAGTACTCTAATGATCATTCTCTGATCTCCTGCAGTGAATCCTCTCTCTACATCACTCCCTCTCTTTTCCTCTCTTTGGTTTCCCTGCATACTTTATGGAACGTCCTCTCGTTATTCTACACTCGTCCACTCTCATCAATACACTCTGCATATTGAAGTCTCATCATAGTTAAGCTGCTGTTGGTTCAGGGAAAGTCGAAGTGATACCTCAAACTTTTCCTCAGTGGTCTTAAAGACGGAGCCAAAGTGCTGCAGTAGTCGAGCGGGCGTGTGAGAATAAAGTGGGATCGCTCGGCCTCCCTGCAGCCTCTATGAACGCCGCCATGTTGGAAAACCAACAGCAAAATAAAAACATTGAAATTCTCACTAGTGATATTGTGCGATAGAAGTGGCATTATGGTAACTGATCATCTCTCATGACAATGTTTTTTACTTTTGTAACATTTGATGTGACTCTTCCATCATGGCTTATTTTCTCTCTCTCTTTTCTTCTCTCTCACTTCCTGTTGTAGTCCCTCTCCCAGGCACATGGTCACTGAGGGGGGTCACAGAAACACTTGTTGCCAGGATGACAGCTCTGATGCTGTGTTCACATTACCGGCGACAGAACATCAGGCTACAAGTCATTATCAATGGAAGCCAGAAACTGACACCCGACACTTGACGCTGCGGCAATCATGTTTTTATTTTGCCGCTTCCGCACTTCCCTGTTCCGTGTAAACAATGGAAGAAAAACATATTCTTGCTGTTAGCCAGTTAACCAACGTCCTCAACAATAGCTAGCTCCGCGACTGCTCTCGCCTGACGATCCATGCTCGCCGTCTCCACACACAAGCCCACGATGACGTCAACAAGCGCTTGAGAGACACTTCGATGGCGACTCGGCGACAATGTAGCTGACCGCGTCCGGCCGTTTGGTAGCTATGTTGCCGGTAGTGTGAACACAGCTTGTAAATCTCGACATAAACTGATGCCACCTCATCTGAACTGATCCTACGCTTCAGCTACATGACTGAAATGTGTCAAAGAATCTTCGAGTCTTCGAAAGAGTTCTTCCCGTTCAAGCTCCAAAAAAGCTCCTGTAACATGTTCGTGTGTTCTTCATCCACCTTGTCGGCTCCTTTTGCAGTGTCTCCTTTCCTAAAAACACGGGTGGCAGGTAGAGACTCTTGGATCAGGGGTGGCTGAGGACCCCAGATGGATTCTGGGATGCTTTGGAGGTGAAGTAGGGGATCAGATGCGGATCTGGTAGCCGTCGTTGAGAGTGCTGAGCTCCGGAGGTTTCCTTTCCACTGAGGCCGGCCTGACAGACACACAGAGCAGAGAAACAGTCGTCATAGAAGTCCTCCATCTGTGTGGTATTTCTTCCTAAATGTTACACAGTAGAACTAGTACAGAACTCAACAGTCTCTGAACAGGCATTTTCTCTCAATCCATTAATCATTTTGTTGATAAAATATCAGAAACTTGCATATCACTGTTTCTTAGAGCCCAGCTTTAAATGTTTTGTCTGGGCAACAGCCATAAACATTCAGTTTGTTATCATATAAGACCAAGAAACCCAGCAAATATTCTCATTTCAGGAGCTGAAACCAGTGAATTTTGGCATTTAGGCTTTAAAAAATGACTTAAACGATTAATAGATAATCATGCTCGTACTTATTTTTCTGGCGACTGACCAATCAGCTAATCGTTTTTTTTAGCTCTACCAAACAGAACAAAACCTTTTTGTATTTCAACATGAACCCAGAATTAATAGAAAAAAACGAGGGTTAAAGAATTAGAATTAGATGAAGGTGGAGGGTAAACGGAGAGAGAGAGAAACCAAGAGCATGTTTCAAACAGGTTCCTACTGCCACAAAAAGACGAGAAGAAGACGGAAAGCAGCGATTAATAGCCATTTTCTTAAGTTTTCAACATTTAAAGGTGCAATTTGTAAAATATAGCCAGAATTTGGAGGTACCGCCTAAAAATATAGGAGGCAGCATATCACCAGAGTAACCACCAACTGCTGTCACTATACTGTCTGCTGTAAGTTAGTCATCTTGGCTGTGTAATTATCTTTGGCTGTAGCTATAGCAACTGAAGTCTCACTGAAGTCAGCCTAGGTCGCAACCGCATCACAGGGGGAGTCACCGCGGGCAGCGGGGAGGATTTACTTCCACCAAACCAGAGGTGATTGTGGAAAGACAAACCAAGACGGTTTTGGTGAGTTTGATTTGGTTTCTGCCTCGTTTGAATGAAGCGTGTTTTACGATGAGTTAACGAGGAGATTAAGCTCGTCTCAGTTGGGTCAAAGAGAGAAACTTGAACTTGAACTAAACTTGTCTTGACATTTTGTCACTTATTAGACTACATGCTAAGAGAGCTTGTGTAGCAAACTCACTGCTGAAACTACGGGGGGCTATCGGACTATCGCCTCTAGAGGTATAAAGTGGTATTACGAGACAGGACGGGCCGGGGCTAGCTGGTTAGCATGCTAACTTCAGTAGATATCTCTGCAGCACAATACTACTCTTTGACAGAGCATCAACACAGTTGTTTCTTCACAGTCTGTTGATAATGTTACTTTATGTTTTGAATGTTTTAAACTGAAATTACGGCCATATCTTACACATTGCACCTTTCAAACACATTTGTCAAACTGAAGTCTGTCTCAGTAAGGCACCCTGAACATGTGCAGTGCAACTTGTTGAGAAATGCTGAATACAAATAAAACTGTTTACTCCAGATTACTGCAGCTTTTAAAAGTGAAAGAGAAGCGTGGGAAGGCAGTAAAAGAAGAAGGAAAGTGAGAAAGAGATTCCGTCCCGAGACTCCTTCGCTTCTCAGCAAGAGGTTCAAAAATCCAGAAAGTCATCAGATTTAATCCTCTGCGCTCTCTCTTCTCCTCTTCTTTCCCTCTCTTTTCATATCCTCTCCTCCGCCCTCTTGCCTTCTCTTCTCCTCCCTCACTCTTTTTTTATCCTGTCTTTTATTTCTGCTTAGCGGGACACTTTCACACACATCCAGCAGAAGTGTTATTTGATGAAGCCAAGGCCTTTTTATTCCTCCTCCTCCTCTCTCTCTTTTCCTTCCCCCTCTTCTTCTTGACCTCTGCCAGGCCTTGTCCTCCTTGTCTCTCCCTCTCCACCTTTTCCTTTTCCCAACCTTTCTTCCATCCTCTTCTCTCCTCCTGTGTTCCTTCTCATTTTCTTGCCCTCCGTTAATGTCATCTCCTCAGTTTCTCCCTCTCTAGTTCTCTATCACTCCTGTCTGTCTTTGCTTTCTTTCCTTCCGTTTAATATTTTAACAGATTTTTTGTTCAAATGTTATTTCTCTAAATTTAGTCTTGTTTACTCATGCTGCTTGCTGTTGGAAGTGTCCGTGCTCTCAGCTGTTTAAACCAGCAGCACATTATTACACCGTGTCTGCAGGAGTTGCCAACATGTTGTTAAGTGCTCTGTTGATAACAGTAATAGCTTTTTAAGTGCCACATTCAAGTGGTTTAAAGTGGAAATGTTCTGTTCGGCTCTGATCTTTAAACAGTTTCTCTGAACCGATGGGACAATTAACTTCTATGAGGATTTAAATAACTACGAATTTGACTGAACCCCGAAGGGAAAAGAAGCACATTCGCGTTAATGGGGAAACTTTTTCAGCTGCGACATCTCATTCGACTCAGAAAGAAAAGAGTCCTTTCTCCAAACTTTCATGCATCTTTTAATCTGCAGCTCCGAGTGATGAGAGTAGATTTAATAAGAGAAACCAGTGTGTGGTAACAGCTTTTAACTGGTTTCACCTCCTCGCTGAACGTCATTAAACCATCACATGTCTCTGGCCACTAACATGCAGGGGATCAAGGTGATCGAGTGTGGGGGGTTTTTTCACACTGAAACACTCCTGATAATCCTAAATTTCTCCAGAGAAATTAAGGATTTTCTCCGTGTGGGGAAAAAACGTTTAAAATTCTGAATCTAAAGATGAAGAAAAGGAGCTCAATCAGAGATCAATTTAACCGAATATTCTCCGATCAATGACTAAATTTTTTTTAACGATCACAGAAAAATCTGGAGGTCGCCCGTCATTTTGACAGATTATAACAATGAGGGCGATCATGTTAGACCAGCTGTATATTGTGGAGTGGTTGTAGGATGGAGAGATCCCCCAGTTTGTTCATATTTTAATTGTAATTGTCTAATTCTGTAAAACAGCATCGTTTATATTTGCTTGTTTAGGCACAACGGCTGCGGTGTTTTAGTGCGCTCCGCTGTCGCTGCAGGTCTGCTTCCTGTGGTTCATCTTTTCTCTCCATGCCCCCATAAATGCATCATCTGTAAGTTTGTTCTGTATATTAAAAGTTATTGTGATCGGGTTGTTTTTCAAAACTAAATAATAGTATGTTATTTTTTACTGTTTTCTTTTATTCACTCGTTATTGTCTACAGTCTTTTTAACCTATGTAAAGTGTCTGAGTGTCTTTAAAAGCGCTATACAAATAAAATGTATTATTATTATTATTATTAAATGCTAGGATATATATATTTTTTTTTTTAAAAGGAAAATTACAATGACGGAATTTTTACAACCCTGTCCGTCAAAATGACATACGACAAGAACGTCTAACGCAAACCTCAAGTTCCATATGGATCCTGGACCAAAGTAAGTGACTGAATCTGTATAGCTTATAAATAAAATATAATAAGAAAAAGCATACAAGCCTGCTGATTATCATCTACATACAATTGTTTGGTCTATTAAATAAAAAAAAAGAAGTCCAAGGTGATGTCTTCAAATGTTTTGTTTTGTCCACTCAACAGTCCAAAAAAAATTTAGTTTACAGTGACATAAAACAGAAAAGCAACAAATCTCATATTAGAGAAGCTGACCTCAGTAAACTTTGGGCATTTTTTTAATTGATAATTACAACCCCGATTCCCAAAGAAATCGGGTCGCTGTGTAAAATATAAATAAAAACAGAATGTAATCATCAGCAAACAAACTGTTTACTGACTAACAGTTTTACGAAGTGTTCCTCAGCCCATGCAGTAATCTCCTTTATACCATCATGTGTTTGACTATTAATTACTTTATTGTCCTTGTAGTGTTTTCATTTGAGTACATGTCAAAAAGGATTAACAAACGATCACATTCCGTTTCATGTTTTACACAGCGAGCCAACTTGTAACTGACACAATTCATCAGTTCTTAAAATTGATTTTATTAACTTTCTGCAGAATGAATTGTTGCAGCTCTCTAAAATAAAATATTTTAATATTTACATGCATTTTATTATTATCATCAGAAGGAAAACATGTAAGGACTATAACTTTGAATAGAAGCTTTGACAGTCGAGATGTGTCGCAGTGATTTGCATTACATTTTCATTTTAGGTATTAGCATAGTGTGTACAAAACTAAAATAGCCAGTTGTGGACAAACCACTGACACACACTGATGCAAAGAAGAATATCTGCAGTTGTGACTTAAATATCAACTATAATATTAAATGTTTTTATACCTGAATATGGGTTTTATGATTTGTTGTCTTATCTAACAACTGGATTTGACTTTAGGTGGCTGAGAGATTAAATAGAAAAGCCTCCTTTTCGTGTGTACACACACACACACACACACACACACCTTCCCATAAGAAAGGTCATCGCAGTGTCACGTCAAATGCCAGGAATGTCACTAATTCTGGTGCAGTGTGTGTGTGTGTGTGGTGACTCTGCAGTACGGCTGGGTTGCAGCTGTTGACCAAGTCGGATTGTGTTACATCCCACCGCACAGCTGACAGCTGACAGCACACGCACACACACACACACACACAGCAACCTGCATGTGTGTCAAAGTTTCCCTGCCATTGGAATGGAATAGTGAGTCACCTTGTTTTTAAGAGCCGCTATACCGGAAAGAATTCCATCCATTTGAGTTTCAACTGAGAGTTTAAACACACTTTCTCATCCAACAGTCTTTTTGCAAGTGATGTTATATTAATTACATTAGACATTACTTAATGTACTCTTTTCAGTAGTTTTACAATGTTTCAAACGCTGTCCAGGAATGTAGCCGGATGAAATAAAGAGTAAAACATATTTGAAGGGATTCACACACTAAAAATCTATTAAAAAATATCAAGTCGTCCTTAATAACAGCAGGACTTATTAATGCCAAATTAAAGAGTAATTTCTGATGATTCAAACAAGATCTTTACTCATGTTCTTCAATATGTGTACGGCAGCCACTGAGCAAGGAAGCTTAAAATGTCCTAATTTCTCTATGGAGTTTGGTTTATGTTCTCTCAAACTCTATATGTCTGTTAGTGTTCTACTCGCAGCATCAGCAGCCTGACATCCTGCATGTCACACACACACACACACGACGATGATAACGCCTAGTGTCAGCTGAACAGAACAAGGACTCGTCTGCCAGGTGGTAATACTCCGCTGTCAGCAACAACACACACACACCAACTTAAAGTCTAAACTCGTTGACCTGAAAGGCAGAGCCATGAGGGGAGAGGGAGAGGGAGGAGAGGGGGAAGGGAGGAACACACAAGGGTTGATAAATAAGAGCATCTATCATCCAAACACCGCTGAACTCACTGTTAAGTCCTTTGAGCTTCTTAAACTCTGAAAATGATGTGGAAAAGAGCACGCACACACACACGCGCACACACACACACACACACACACACGCACACACACAGAGAACACATCATCTGCTCAAAGTTTCCTGTCCCGAGGCAGGAAACAGAGGAGCGATGGAAAACACTCACGATTTGTCTCTGCGCTGTGTGAAGCGTCGCTGGGGACTGCTCTGCCGTCGCCGTGGTGATAAGGATTTCCCCCGGCTCCGCTCCTTGATTGGTGACTGGGCACTGGACGATTTAAGGATCTAACAAAAGAAAAAAATCACACAACACAGTTAATATCACTATTATCACTATAATATCACTATTTTTGTGATAATTTTCATTTTGACCCATTTCAATCAGTATTTTTCGTATTGATATTGAGCAAAACCACAAACCATTATCATCCATTCTGCAGCTTCACTGAGTGTTTTTAGACTCTTTTAGCTCTTTGTTTTGGTTTTAAAGCAAAATTGCCAGCGTGCTCTACCTGGCCAGCACCAAACAGCCAAAAGAAACAGAACATGTAGCTGCTAAAGAGACTGAATATTGAACTTTTGTTTGAGCAGGTGAAGTGTGGTGGATGTACAGTTAGGTCCATAAGTATTTGGACAGTGACACAATTTTTGTAATTTTGCCTCTGTACACCGGATGGGTTTGAAATGAAACAATCAGGATGTGGTTGAAGTGTAGACTTTACATCCTGCTACACCCCCACAAAGTGCTACTGAACTCCTTCCGCCGTTTCAATGTAAAGGAAATGATGCGAGCACGACGCCAACAACCACTGCTGCTATCCAGCTGCAGGGCAGAAAATGAGACCGTGACAAAAGGGGACCGCAGAGAAACAATCCAACTGTGCACATTCGGGTGTGTGCGTGCATGCATGTGTGCGTGTTAAACAGCAATCTGAAGCTATCATTAGGAACTCAGTGGGAGAAGAAAACTGCAGGATGAATACTGACGGAAAGTTTTCCTGGAAAAAAAGCAAAAGCCAGGAAGAGGCTCATATTCCACAGCTGTTCACGTTCGTGGTTCTAATGGATATATGGGTCTGTGTGTGTGTGTGTGTGTGTGTGTGTGTGTGTGTGTGTGTTTCCTTCCTCACATGCCTTTTTACTTTTATTATTTTAGACTTCAATATTTCTATTTTTTAAACCATGAAATTTTCTATCTAGTCCTTGACGCAGTAGTCTGATAATGCGTTACTGTAAGTTCTTCACAGTCAAAACACACATTTTGAGACTATACTTGTGAGGACTGTCAATGACCTACTGTAGTGCATTCCACTAACATAAACCCAGAGTTAACCTTAAACCTAGAACCAGGCTTTAACCATCAAACAGCCCTTTGAAGAAGAGACATGAACAATCAAATGACCTCACTGTCAAGGTCTGAACCTCAACTGGGTCCTTATAAAGATAGACGTACATGAGCACGCACACACGCAGACACACACACACACACACACACTAAAGTCTATAATAAACATTCTCACAGCTGACCAGAGTCTGTGTGTGTGTGTGTGTTTTCATGCGAGTGTGTGACAGCTGCAAACTCGCTGACCTACATATCTTGCTGACATGCAGTGCGGTCCATATACCATACCATTGTCCAACACCGGCATCACACACACACACACACACACACGCACGCATTCCTTCTCCATCATGCCCCAAATCATTCCCGACAGTTTATATTCCATGTTCAGCCCAGAGGAACATCCATCTCTGGTTTCATGGAAAAATGTAATAAAAGTGTTTCTCTTGTTGAGTCTGAAACTAAAATAAAATGTCTGAGTTTGTGATGCCGAGTTTAGCCGCAGGATCAGGATCAGAACAACACAATACAAGCAGGGGTCTCTTTTATAAAATGCTCTTAGATTTAAACTTGAACTTTGTCTTTCGATCATTTCCAGCAACGTCCTTACTTTTGATTCATTAAAGATGGTGAGCATAAAAAAAAACTTGCTTAAGCAGGTTCTATGAATCCCATTTGTAACTTAAACTTAAACTGTGATCGATAAATCTGAACTCAGCTTAAACTGACAGCACCTGCCTTGTGATTTCCACTTATAGAATGCAGCACAAAGGAGGGTTTAGTCAGGAAATAGCCACGGACCAAAAGAGAAAATCTTAACTTTTTGGAAGATGAGATCACGGTGATGGTAGAGGAGACTGAAACCAGGCAACACGTATTATTAAGCGGACTAAACGGTGGGAGTGTGTCGCCGCTGCAGCGAACAAGGTGGAGCAGAAAGTCACGACTGTAGATGATATCAAACAGCCTTGCTTAAAGGAGTTCAATATAAAGAGATTAAGAGATGCAGTGTGACTGTAGGTCTGCTCATTCCATCACCTTGTTCAGAAAGTTCACCACAAACTGCAGTACCTCTACATAACCACCAGGTCTAGACTTTGCTTAGAGATAAGATCATTTCCATGTCAAAGAAAAGTTTTATAAATAACTACGTGGATTTCTGCATAAGTCCAACTTAAGATCAAAACTGACCCCAAGTCCGTTTTATAAATGAGGCCCCTCTCCGTCATCCTAAAGTCTATCTAGACACTGAGATCAGAAGTGACGAGACCAATAACGTTGAAGGTGATACAAAAGTAAAATAGAAATACAAACTTCAACTTTGCTCCAGACTAGTGTCGGACCTGGCGAACAGGCAGCACAGATAAAACGTGACGTGGCCATTAATAATTAGTTTGTTTAATGCGTACATCGTGACCGTGTGGTTTCATTCACGCTGATATTTCACTGTTTTTAAGAGGTCATGTTTGGTCCACTTGATCTGACTTTGAGAGACATTTTGGTCTCTGCTTCTGTATTTAACTACAGTATGTAAAACCATGCTTGGTTTGTATTCTGGCAAATAAACACTCCATCAGTTGTCCCACTAACAACTGTTTTACATCTGTTACAACTCGTGGAAACTGACCCAGTGGCCCCAAATGTTCCATTTTCACTCTGCTCCCTTTTATTTTGTGGTTTGTGTGCAGTCTGTATTTTCCTTCTGCCTGGTGCCAGTTTTCCTTCCCTGCTTCAGGCTGCACACTCTAAAGCTCCTAAACGGATACTCTTATTTATCAGAGGAATGAGAATGTTGTATCTTCAGGAGTTAGTTTTGTCCCGAGTACATTCATTTCTGACCTTGGATCATATCTCTTATTAAAAAATAAGAAGGATATGATGTAGTTGTGATTAATCTGTATAAACACATTTTAAAACTATTATCAAACCCCAGAGTGTTCGTCTATGCGCGCACCTTCATCCTCATGTCCCGGCCGTGCTTCTCCAGCTCCTTCCTCATCTCCTGAGCTCCCAGTCGGGCAGCATTCAGCACCAAATGCTTCCACTCGATTGGCTGGAAGACGTGGGGGTCGTGAGGCACATACAGGCCGATCTTCACCTGGGAGAAGCAGGATTTAAAATGAAACACACCGTTCCTGATTCCACCAAGACTTCTTTCCTACCTGCATAGCGCACCTCCACCCTCCTCTCCCTCCCTCCCTCCCTCGCCTTACCTTCTTCAGAGTGTGCTGGTATCTCTTGTAGGAGCTCTCGAACTCGGCCACCAGTTCTCCCAGTGTGCGGTGGGTCAGCGGCTTGTCCATCAGGTCCTGGCGGCGGCTCATGCCCAGCGATCCGTAGCGGCCGTTGCAGTAGACGCCCAGCACAACGTGGTGGAAGCAGTGGCCCGAAAACTGGGTCTTAAAGCTGATGGCGAAACGCTCGAGAGACGTCAGCCCGTTGGTCAGGTAGCTGGTCGACACAGCGGAATTAAGGAAGGATTCATGAAAAAATCTTGGCACATTGAACTATAAAGCAGAAATAAAACAACATTTGAGTAGAAACCTGTGAGAGAAAGTGTATTTGTTTGGATTTGTCACAGCGGAAGCAGCGCAGCAGCTTGAGTCATGTAAAATTAGATTCAGTCCGACTCTCAGAAGGCCAAGTACTATGAAAATGCCGCAGGGTGTGTTGTGCAGCTCCTGTCTGGCTCGATCTGTCTGATTCTTTTTGTTTTTCTCTTATTTAACAAGAAAGACAAAGACGGAGAGGCAGACGAGCCATCTGTCACCACCAGGAGCCTGAGGAGGTGGTGGCACACGTGTTCGTGGAATGTGGGCGGGGTTAACACACATTAAAAAAAACTCACTGGAAGACAGCGAGTGATTATTGGTGCGCTTTGTTTGAACTGGGGTTTCAGAGTTTCCGAAAACGTCCGATTTTTTGGAATCAGAAAGTTAAAATCCAAGATGGCTGCTCCACGCGTCAACAGTAGTGACAGCTGTAGAACACACTGTTTATTAGCACTTGTGTCTCAATAAATCAGTTGTACACACACTGTTATCCAACTTCTACCTGTAGACATGTTGCAATGGTGCAAAACACAGAGTAATATGCTGTTATCAACTGTTATTGCTAACAATGGCCAATCTTAGTTTTCTGTACTGGAATGCAGTCACCTCAGGTGTGATGTCATTCCATTCCTCTCTCCTCATTCGTTGTCTCTTTTCCCCCCACTTTTTCCTCCTCTCTCTCCTTTTCACACCAATTTCTAAATGTGGAAGATTCGATTTAACCGTTACTAAAACATTGACTTCAACCCGTCTCAACCAGTCTTCAAAAACGACTTTGCAATTTATCTTGTATGCGTTTCAATTTGTATCTACACGTTTTAGATTGTTCAACATGAAACGCAGCGTTCAAACAAGGCTGAACTCAGCTCCATCAGATATTGATACAAACAGCAAGTTAATAATCTGCCCGTGGCAGAAAAACAGACGGAAATTTTAAAATCTTAGAATGAATCCAAATGATAACTGAACACGGTCTATATTTAATCAGCTCTCATGCTGTGGACTCCACATGGATCCAACTGTAGCAGTCTGTGCAACCACACACACACACACACACACATACACACAGATCTGGACAGTATCTTTGTCGGCCAACAGCCAACCATCTGCTCTCATTGGCTGCAGCGCCTGCCCGTCACCTCAGCAGCCTGGATGCCACAGCGCTGCTGTGTTTTCATTAAATATTCAGAACGGACCATCAGCACAACTAGACCACTGATCACACACACACACACACACACACCAATGTGTCTCCATGCTGCCTGAGCCCCCTGAATGAAGAAACCTCCACAGTCTGATGAAGCGTCTTTAAGAGAGACACTGAATCACAGTAAGACATCACCTGTTTTTCATTCTCTGGCTGTCTAAACAACTACATCTAAATGTAAATGACCTATAATCTACACACACACACCACCTTCATTAGAGCCAAGTACAGAACAATGTGATCATCATTTACTAGCTGTACAAAAAGTACAGTTAAAACAAATACATGTGTAGTTTTGTTGTTGTTTCACGGTATTTTTGACTTAATAGTTCAACTAGTTTAATGTCATAATCTCACACACTTAGGGCTACTGCTAAAGTCTGACTGCTAATAAATGATGATAAACAAAAGCTGCAGTTCCTCAAAAGGCCACTTGAGGCCAGCTCCAAAAAAGAGTTAATATCTATAGACCCCAATGTTAAAATAGCTAACTTTACAGCACAAAGAAACACGTTTACAGCCTGGTACAAAAAACTGTTTTGGTTTCCTGCTCATGACAAATGTACGCGGGTGTGAAGCTTTATTTAACTCACTCGTTTAAATTATATCGAGGCTTAAAGTTATACATCATGAAGGGAGAGGCTGCTGTCAGCAACCAGGCTCCATTCAGCCCAACTCAGCTCCACCCAAACAAACTTTCCATCTGTAGCGAGCATGTCAAGCTAGCAGACTAAAAAAAAAAACGAGCAGCAAAGTAAGGCGCAAATATGTTTCATTTTTTACTGTATCTGGTGTTGTATCGTTATCTTTGTTCTCGAGCATCTTTGGTCAGGCACTGCCAAGATGGCGACGGTCGAAGCCACCACACTGAGCTTCACGTTGGCTCTTCAGGAACCTGTGACATCACAGAGACTCGGTCCATGTTTTAAACAGTCTATGCAGCTGTGTGTGTGTGTGTGTGTGTGTGTGTGTGTGTGTGTGTGTGTGTGTGTGTGTTGCACACTGCAGTGATATTATTGTTCATCATGGTAACAGATAATAACAGAAACACAAAATCTGCAGACACACACACACACACACACACACGGCCTGTTGTTCCTTAATGAATGGTTCATTAAACAAACACACTTCCTGTGATGGAGGACTCTGTGAGTATCTCTCTCTCTCTCCCTCTCTCTCTCTTCCTCTCGGTTGCCACAGAAACCACTATGACAGAGTTGTCAGTTCTGTCGCAGCCATCGAGTCCATCGTCCCCTCTCTTTATTGCTTTTAATGAAAGTTAATAATCCAAGAGTCAATGTTATCTGTCTTAGAGTCAGCTGCTGAAATGTGACGGTTGAAGTCTGCCTCCCATCCTTTAATAATCTTCTCTTACACCGGAGGAAATACTTCATTTTTCTATTTTTGAGAGGTAAGTCGAGAAACATTATCTGTGGACACAATACGGAGCTAATCCAATGGATTTATAAATTCATTCTCTCTGTCGCTATTTCTCTCCCTTTTCCCTTCCTCTCTCACCCGCCTTCCCCCACTCTCCCTCGAGTTTCTCTCTACATTCCCTCCCTCACTTCATTTCAAAGCGGCAAGATTCAAGATAATAAAATACTGCAAACGGCATAAAATCCTCTTTATGTTCGGAGAGCTTTCCACGTCTTCATCATAAGTGAACTCCAGGAGAGTCTTCAGTGGCAGCGTGGGGAATAAACAGTCTTGAAAGAGGAGTATGCGGACACTGGGATTAAGGGAGCTCTTAATGCTACAGTGCACAATGATATTTCCCATGGTCTGGCCCTCTTCTTGGTTCTCTAATATGATGAATTTATGACTGTATAAAATCTTCAAAAATGTACAATGATTGAACGAACTGGAAGATGAGGAAAGAAACATCGCAATGAAGTAATAATTTTAAAAAAAAGAAAATAAAGAAGTTTGTACTCTTATTTGTACTCTATAGTCTCATCCTACAAAACACTAGGTGGTGATGATTAATAAAATGAGACACAGAGCTGGAGTGACCCGGGATAAACCCTGAACATCCCGGGGAGAATTCAGATGGCTGTTAGCAGGGAAGAACGGGAATCAGCGGCAGAGGACAGACAGCTCCAACTGCCACAAGCTACAACAACAGTTGCTATTCATCCCTCTTTCCCCACAGCTTTTCTGTCAAAGCCTCTGCTCCCATCTTCTCCTCGCTTTCTTTATTTATTAGAAACAAACTGCTTTGATTTCAGATGTATTCCAGAACATGAATTGTTGCGGTGAAACGCGTTTAAAAGATGAAAATGTTGGATTCTGCTGCCCAACAGAGCAGTTATGTCTCACAGTATTTAATATCTGACTGCATGTTCTAGGAGATTAGAAACTCTACAGTCCATTGACAGAGTCAACTGGTTAGGTTGGTATCAGATTATCTTAACAACAGCCTGTATGCAAACAGGGTGTGTCCTCCCCTGTCATTGACATTTAAATGAGTGGACACTCACCTGTGGTGTACAAGTAAGGCCTCATAGCTCAGTGGTTAGAGCACTGGTCTTGTAAACCAGGGGTCGCGAGTTCAATTCTCGCTGGGGCCTAATTCCTTTTTCAGAGCAGATGACCTCAGGTCCCGGTGAAAGGTGACACGCCGCAAACACACACTGTCCCTCGCTGATACGACTGTGACACTGTGAGGTCGTCATGTCTCGCTCCCTCTGGCTCACATGTCCATTCCTTCCTTCACTCTCGTGTTATTTCGCCGCTGAGCTCTTGCCACTTTCTTCAGTTCTCTCCTCCTTTCATCTGCAGGCTAAAGCCAGTCTGAGTCACAGTCATTGTCAGCTGCCACCCTGACAGCCCCGGAGAAAAGCCACTGTGAAAGTAGCACATGTGAAACTGGACCAACGCGTCACAGAAAAACAGAGATTTCTAACGTGTTGACACGTTGGCGCCCAAAGCTCACCTTCTGACTACAAAGGTGATAAGATAATGTGATAACATTGCTTATATCGGGTATTTTTAGACATCCAGGGAATAATGCATGGATCTTGATTTTCTAACAGCACCAACTCCAGCGACTCCTGACACTCTAAGGATCTAGTTTGTTAATTAGGTGTTTGTAGTTAAACCAGAGCTCCATTACTTGTGAATGATTATGTACCGTTTCTCATTTTAAAGTGGAAAGAGACTCCCCCCACCCCTCACGTTTCCAAGTGGTATTATTGTTGGCGCCACGTTCGACAGGACAGCGTTAGCAACATGGCTACTGCTAGCATACTGTCCAAACTGTCCAGAACTAAAGCAGCCGTCAGAATCCCAGTGTGATGTAGAAACTCTGGTCTCAGTGCTGTGATAAAGGCAGAGGAAACACCC
>JBBPCS010000238.1:1504443-1521147 GCA_037974645.1 Hollardia meadi
CACACACACACACACACACACACACACACACACACACACACACACACACACACACACACACACACACACCAGCTCATAGAAATAAGAAACATCTTATGTCACAATCTAATCTTCTCTCTCCTCTGGTTTTATCTCTGTTTCAGTCTCTCGAGAAGGTCACATGTTTCCCGTCTGCATGCCGTCGCGGTGGATTGGCTTGCCGCCTGTGCTGACTGTAACGAGCTCTGAGAAGGTACTTTATGGGTGTTAAAGTGCTTCCTTTGAGTATTTGATCAGGATTCCTTTAGACTAACAAAGGCTAGGCCTGAAAATAGGTTGGAATGAAAGTTAGGTTCATTAAGTTTGACTAATTTTGGTCTAACAACAAATAACCAGTTTTAAGACAAACGTCGAGTCAAATTTTATTGTTGTGCATCTGATGTGAGCAGTATTTTAACTTTTATATACATATTTAAAAACACAAATATATTTAATTGTTGCATTGAAGCTCCATTAATCTGTATTTTTATTCAGGATGCAGGGACGCACCTGCGAGGCAAACATATCGTCGCCGGTGTGGACGTTTTTTCTTTTACAGTTTCAGAGGAAGACAACATGATTTAAAGTTGCTTAATTTAACTGCAGGGTTCAGAGAGAAGGGGGGAAAAGTTTTAACACAACACACCTTATTGGGGCTAAAATAAAATGAAATGAAAATTTGGCCATCTTACCCTCAGGTACACTTTGTGGTTTGGTTTCTCTCTCTCATCGCTCTTATCAAGCCTGTTTCCAGAGGCAACATGTAGCACGTTGTGATAAACCCGCTGTACACTCCCTGCTCAGCACCAAACAGCAGACGGACGGAGTTAAGCTGGGGAGCCACATGTGCTTCTATGGAGTTGGTGAAGAAAGCCAAACCAGAAGGTTATAATACATCAGTTGAACCGATGATTTCACCAAATAATGAATCTTATTTTCATCTGAAACATCTTTTAAAGAGTTGTCTCTAAATGAATCTGTGTGTTTTTCTCCAGAACAAACCAAACATTTAAAAGGTTTTTCCCTCTCGCCACCAGGTCTGGAAATATTCAGGGGAAATGCTTTATAGACATACAGTTGGGGAAAAAAAAAGTATGCTGGGTCAGATAACACGCATTTTAAAGCATATCTGATGAGGTCATACGATGTCTTTTTATATGCAGAATATCTTTGAGGTGATTCAGAGAACTCCCCACACTAACATGAGGAGATTCATGCTGCCATTTATTATTTGACCTGTGTGAGTGTTTTTTGGCAGCTGTGAACAGTTTACAGCATCATCATTTCATCATTCTATTACTCCAAAAACTCCAAATAACTGCCTCTCTCTTCTCTCTCCTCGAACCCTTACTGAGACATCTTCTCTCACTCTCATTCCTGTCCTGTCTTTCCATCTCTTGGGTCCGTGCGTGGCGCCACAGCTCCCAGTTTTCCCAGCGTCATCTCCTCCATCAGATCGAAGGAGGCCTGAGGATCATCTTGTCTCCACATGTCCCAGCCAGGGTGGGAGCCATTTCAAAACTACTTCTCTATTTAGACTAAACAACTGATCATATCTGACCCACATTTCACATTAACACACGCAGAGCCATGTTGTGTTTAGGATCTGAAAAGTTCAGATCCCAAAGTTTAGACTTTTAAAGTTTGGACTTTTGGTGACTTCTAGTGGTCACATTGAAAAAGCAAATAGAGATGAATAGGCTGAAATCAAATAGACTGCACCACAGATTGTACGAAACTAAACTTTAAACATGCTATTATCGTATACATTTCTACACGTTGGTGATTCTGTGCTTCGTGCGACGTGACAAGTATCAAGATACAGCGGTTATGATTCAATATATTGTATATTGTTTCATAGTGTTCTTTGTGTTTATGCTAGCCATACTGTATGTGCTCACTTCTTCTTATCTCTGGTCTGTTGATATTATTACGTTGGAATAGAAAAATCAAATGGCTGAAGATGGATTACAACACTGCCATCTAGCAGTCGGAGGCTTAAACACAACACAAAATGTACCGTGGCCTGAAATCTTTATATGCAAACAAGAAAATCGATGCAGCATCACAAAAGAAAATATTGTGATACTCAAGTGTATCAATAATTTTTGACTGCCCTGTGACCAGTAGTGGCATGCTGTCATAAAGATCTAGTGACAGATGGGTCGGCAGAAATTCTGCGATCATGTGATTTTGAAGTAAAAGTCAGACTGTGATATCACCTAATATTAACAAATGTATAATCCAGTGTATTAGTTATATTTGAGTCTTTTTTGACACATATACTCAAATGAAAACAGTACAAAGACAATAAATGTCATGTTTGATTTTTGTAAATAGACGCTTATTGTGAATTGATCCCAAACAAGTTGGGACAGGGCCAACAAGAGACTGGGGAAGTTGTGGAATGCTCCAAAAACACCTGTTTGGAATTTTTTGGGGAATCGGGGGTTGTATGCCCAGAAGTCCAGACCCCTTATTTCTCCTTTGTAATATTTCACATTAGTTTGTGCAAGCAGAGACAAAATATAGTGACAAAACAACAGGTAGGTATTATGATTATGCTAATAATCAAGCTTATATAACATGTTTTTGAGTAAGGAGCTTGAAGTGCACCACTGTTAGATCTTTAACTCCCTTTTTTTCTTCACCCTTTTTTTTATCCGTTGTCATAATTAGGCTGTAATGTCCTGAAAACCATTTCAAACCTCATTTAGAGCCAGTGTTTAAAGACTGAAGTCAGTTACTCGGTTCTGTTTTCCGTCTTTCTATAAATGTAACTTTTCACAATAGAGCCAGTAATCAAAACCCCACCCACTCTTTATCCCCGGGCAGAAGTTTCAGGATTGCTTAATGCGTCCTGACTCATAACTTTATGGGAATGTTTGTGTGGCAGCGCCGTTGTAATCAGCTGAGGTTGTCGGATACCAAGCCTGACATGAGTTCAGACTGCATTAAATGAATTTTCAGCAAGTCGAGATACGTGAAGTTTTACATAAACAACATCATTTTCTGACCAGAAGGAAGATCAAAGAGTCAGCAGAGATGTGCTTAAAGATGAAAAATATATTTACACATTCACATTTTGCAGCAGTAGTAAAAACACATCAAAGACAAGGCACGTATTTAATGCCACCTGTAAAACAGTTGTATAATGTTGTTTCAGCCTCTGAAGGTGATCCCTCCTCTATTATACATCTCCGTTAACCAGAACCAAGAGGAGAGAGCACATTAGTCCAGTGTCAGCTGCCCTGCACTGGCTTCCTGTAACATATAGAGTAGATTTTAATGTCCTCCTCCTTATATACAAAGCCCTTAACGCTCTGGAACCCAGCTACATCGCTAACTCCCTTGTTCACTATTTGCCTTCAAGAACACTGCGATCATCGGCTGCTGGTTTATTGGCAAAAGCCCAAAGAAAATCGAGGATGCAGCTTTAGTCAATTACGGCCCAAAGCTTTGGAACGCAGTGCCTGTAGATATCAGGGAAGCCAGCTCGCTAAATATTTTTTAAAAGAAAGCTAAAAACTCACCTCTTCACTTTAGCATTTAACTAGCTGTGACTTAACGGACACACGCCTGAAATTCATGTGTAATTCATGGCACAAAAAATTATTTGTGTGTCACCATTAACTCCCATTCATATTTTTTCTGAAATAAGGTCCCACGGTGGTCCACTGGAAGGGGAGGGACTTCGACTCTCTATACTATAACTTTAGGACGTGTGTTCCTCTAGTCACGCTATTGGCCGTGTTTCCATACAGTTAAGAGTTGCACGTCGTCAGGTGTACAGATGGGACATTGTGAATTGTTTTCACATGCTGACTGATTGATTGGGTATATGTACAGTTACTCGCCCTTTTTGTTTGCGACCCTGCCGCCGGTTCACATCATGTAGCCGCGTTTAGAAGTTAAAGCTGTAGAGCCGAGGATTCCCTCTCCTCTTTTAGTTGTTCTTCTGATTCACCCCTCCATCGGGAGCAGCTGCTTTTTTCCCCTTTGAACTCTACAATACCAATATCAAAGGTCTCTTTGTATTGCTGTACTGTTTCACCCTGTCAAACAATGTGACTAACACAAAGCAGTGACATACTGTGTGATACACAGTGATGAGTCTTCAGCTCACAGATGACACAAAATTAAACCTAGGAATACTCGACCCCCTGCTGGTTAATTACTATGTATTTATAGCCAGACACACACTCATTGTATTATTACTAATGATGATATAATCAATGTGATTCATACTGGTACAGTATAATTTCTGGGAATAAGTCTGAGTAAAGATTTGCTACGTCTGGTTAAAGGCGTGATTCATGAGTTATATTGTAAGGGGAATTTTATATTTTTGTGGCGTGTCATTTGGTTTGCTGGATTATTGGTTGTCAGAATGGAATCTTTGTTTTGTGAAGGGGGTCGTGGGGTCGCCAACAAAATAAGGGAAAGTTCTGCTGTAATAACATTAATACATTTCGATAATAAATAAACATACGGCTTCCTGTATGGGTCTCTAGGATTAAGTCTTATGTAATGGGCGACAATATTGTTTTAGTTCCCTTAGTTTGGAATTTCTCACCATCTACAGCTTCATAGAAAGTGTATTTGACAAGATTTATACACTTTCGGGTGACAGGGTTACATTTTCTGATGGCATTAAACACTCTGACAGTGGAAGCTTTACAGATAAAGGCTGTGTGAGATTCTTGTTCTTTTTTGGCCTGTAATTCTTGAAAGGAATTTTTCATAGTCAGAACTTTTGCTTTCCAAGACAAACAGAAAAACAGATGTGCATACTTTAGCTGAGGGGCATTTCCCCTTCAAATAATAAAATCCACTGTCATTGTATTGTCATATTCTAGACTATCGGGAGACTATTTCCCCTGTTGAGACACGGCTGCAGATAGTGACGAAATTTCATCAATAGGATTCATGCACACGTCCACAAAGCGTCCATCATTCCATGACAGCCAGCGCAAGTTAAATGTGAAAAAATTCACATCATAACATTAAATGTCACATTTCACAAACTGACCAAAATCACAGTCTTTCCATAACTTTAACCAAAGTGAATTCTATAGATTACATGTCACAAACTGTATGTAGATTGTCCTAACCTTATCCAAAGTGCTTTTGTTGCCTAAACCACAGCTGCTCGAATTCGGGCCATAAATTTCAATTTGGCCTGCCAGACGTCAGTGAAAAAAACCCTCATAATTTAAAATAAAATATATAAAAGCCTAATATAAATCAGGTTTTATGCTTTTTTAAAGGGAAACTGCTCTTTGAAGAAGTAGTATCCCTAATTAGTGACTATCTTTTCATAATCTAAGCACAGCTGAGCACAGCAACTGAAATGTTTGTTGCCATCCACCCTGATCAACTCCCTGCGTCTCCAGCACGTTTCATAAATGCCGTGTTTCATTCAGTCAAAAAACGTAGTGCAGGCACGAAAGATAGCCGTGCTGAGAGTCATGGCATACATTTTAAGATCCCCTCCACACATGTTTTCAGGCAAAGATGAAAATTCTCAAATGTGTGTCTGACATGGTTTTTGCAGAACAAAAGTAGAATTACCACATTGAAATCCTCAAACTGGCACTTGTTCCTTCTCCCTCATTCCAAAATTCCAGAATATATGAATATACAAACATTTTTCATTTCACAACTTTAACTGCCGGACACAAGATTTCAAGATTTCATCACTATTTGTGATGTCACAAATCATGCTCGTAGGCCCCGCCCGCCTCTTAAAATCAGATTTTCATTGAGTGCAGAGAAAATTTACACTTTGAGCAATGAATGTGAAAACAGCCTTAAAGTGTCAGACTCTGCACATACATCATTCCATACAGCGGAGCTCAAACATTCAACTGGAGGAACAAGAAGAAAATACATTTCTGACTGGAGGGGGACTTTAACATTCGTGTCCATAAATCCTAAACATTATATTTCATGATCGTTTTGACGAACTACTGTGATGTGTACACCGATCAGCCGCAACATTAAAACCACTGACGGGTAAAATAATTAACATTGATTTGTCTGGAACAATGTTTGGGAGGGTTTTGTGGGTCAAAGAACATCCACATGAATACCAGGACCCAGAGTTCTCCACTAGAACATTGTACTGTAGCCATGATCAATGTCATTCACTTCATCTGTCAGTGGTTTTAATGTTATGGCTGATTGGTGTTTATCTACAATGCTGAAGAACACTTTAGACGAACCATAACAACCCCTCCTATTTACATATGTACCTCTGTTTCTATTGCACAATCAATAGAAAATAGAAACTAATAATTACTATACGTCTCGTCTTCATAGCACACTGTACCTGCTGAGTCCTCTTTCCTACAGAAGGTACATTTTTGTGTCACACTTTGACTCTCTGCTGTGTCACCACACAACACACAGTACAGTAGTCACCCAGCCTCTGTTTTCCATGAATTTCAAATGACATTATTGCGCTGAGGATTCGATGTGTTTCCTGTTGAGCTGTTTATCGGCGCCTGAGGGTCTTTCACCAAGAAGGGCAAATAAGTGGCGAGATAAAGACCTTTGAACTTGGTGCTACAGAAGCAGTAAACCAGCGGGTCCATGAGACAGTCCATGTAGGAGAGGACCATGAGGCCGTCAAAGGCCACGGCCGCTATATTCTGGCTGCGTTCAGGCGCATTTTGGACCCGGGTGATCAGCAGAACCATCCTGGCTATGGTGCAGGGGAGGAAGCAGATGGAGAAGACCACCATGACGGAGGACACCAGGAAGACGGCCCTCTTCAGCTTGGTCTTATCCCCAATCGTTTTCTTCCTGAGCCGGTTGACGATGCGCACTGTGCAGTAGACCAGGATGATGAAGGGGATGACAATCTGGGTAAAGAAGACCACTTCTCGCATACTGTCCACCACATCCTTAAATCAGAAAAAGAAACAACTGTCTTATACATCAGCAAATAATGCTAGAACTCTGTATCTTGATTGGTTGGCCGTGGTGCCCCTAGAAATTCAGGACTGTACCAGTCAGCACTATTCTAAATGATTGCACAAAACTGGTGGAAGCAGTCAGATCCTTCACACCAATACAACAACGTAAAAATACTCCATTACAAGTCCTGCATTCAAACTCTTCCTTAAGTTAAAGTGCAGAAGTATTGGCAGCAAAATGAAATTGAAGAATCAACAGTAAAAGTAGTCGTTCTGCAGAAAAATATCCCTGATGTGTTATTATGACATTATTTATTTGACATTATGACATTATTATTTATTAAGCCTGATGCATCAATGCGCAAGTTGCATTTCATTGTCGTAGCTGGCCGAGGTGGAGCCACATTTAGCTATCTTCCAACTTTATGGCTCTACTGCTATCATATTTGTTTTGATTTAAAATCTTACTCTGGTAAATAAGTAATAACTATGACTGTCACATGTGGTAGAATAAAAAGTAAAATACTTCCCTTTGAAATCTTTTGGATTAGAAGTATAAAGTAAAACAAAATGCAAATTATACTTATATAGTATTTAAGTACTTTTCACCATTGAGCAAGTACATATAAAAGTAGAGAAGAGTATTTATGCTTAACTCCAGTCAAACTAATCTAACCATGAATTAAACTGACTGGATTAAGATGCAAACACAACCCCTGTTTAGAAGTGGCCATGGTATAAAGTATATAAAGACAGACATGAGAGCTCCCTAAAAGTGAAGCCAAAACTTCTTGGTTGCCCCCCCTGGTGGCCGGTTGCAGTATAGGTCATAAACTACTCCCACTCAACGTTATGAGATAGGACATGGGTCAAACTAAAAGGTCAAAGTACACGTCAAATAAATTTTTCTGAAAGATGGTTTCTGTCATTTTAGGTAGTTCTTATCACACTGATGTTTGTTCAAGTGTTCATTTTTCTGATCAGTTTGGTTTTAATTAGTTATTTGATGCTATAAGTGAGTGTATGGGTGGAAACTTGATACCGCGGCTTCACCGCCCGATCACCAGCGCAAGTTGGCAGCGCTCGTATCCGGGATATTTTGGCCTAATTTTTGTATAGTGGGAGGAAGTGGAGACGCGTTGTCCGTCTTAATTTAATCAGTATTATAAACAATAATGCACTCTGAGGTGTTCTGTTATAACAAAATAACAGACATGCTTCTACCTTACCCACTATTTTCTCCTAATGAGGCACTCTGTTGTTAAATTTATTATTTTGGCTTTAAGTGTGCACATATCTTTTCCAAATTGTGGCCCTGTCATTTGCGGTGCAGTTTGACACACTCCAGGTCTAGCACTCACTCAACTTTGGCAATGCTGTGTGTTGTGTTAGTGCAAAAATAACTCTGGAAACAGGCTCTGTGTAAGTGGAGCTCTTGGACGAGATGACCCCTAGTGAACTCTCTGGGAGGATGACCCACATTCTTCATTTCTGATTAGGCCTCCCCTTAATCGCATTAAATTCAGTCATTTTGTTATTTTTCAAATCGTTATTCTCTGTTACTTCTGGTTGAGAAACTGTCGGCACAGAACAATTTTATGTGAACTGTGTGTTGCGTAAATGAGAACCATACAGCGTGTGATGTCAACAGTGTCATCAAAACTTTGTTGACTCTATTGCCACATGGTCCCAACTGACAGCAGTGATACACCCCAACGATTCCAGATGAATCACTTGTTGCTTAAATGATTTGTCATTTCTTCTCATTTCAATCATTTCATGGAAAAATTGCAACTAAAAAAACTAAACTTTGAAGAGAGATGCATGTTGACGGTTCGCAGAAATGACAGATTCGGCATGTAAACATTACCTTAATCAAGGTATCGTCCTTACTGGTCTTGTGGCTGTTGCAGCAGTCAAAGTTCTTGAGCATGGTGGGAATGGTGAGAGGCAGAAGAAGCAGCCAGATGAGGATAGAGATGTGAGGAGATTTCTTGAGAGCTTTCAGGAGATTCTTTCGACCAGGATGCACCACGTTAAAATATCGATCGATGGAAGTGACCGTCAGGAAGGCGATGCTGGCGCCCCGGTTTAAAAACAACATGAAGAGCATGGCTTTGCATACCGTGTCGTTCTCACTCCTCCTCTCTCCTTTTATGAAGTTGTGTGCCTTTATGGGCAAACAGAAGAGCAGGAGAATGTCCGCCAACACCAGGTTGAAAAGGAAGATATTGTTGGAGTTGGTTTTCCAGAATTTCAGCTTGAATATGAAGAGGTGGAGGACAGATGCATTCAGAGGCAGAGCCAAGATGAAAATCACAATCATGACAGCTGCATAGAATTTATACAGAGCCTTGTTTGAGGCTTCGCAGTCCTCGATCAGTTGGTAAGTAGAATTTCCCATTTGAACGGTGTGCTCTCTTTGAAACTGAAAAGGAAATCACTTAACACACTCACCCTAGTCTCACCCTACAAACAACAACAAAAAATCCCACCAAACAAGTTTCTTCAGTGTCTTCAGTTGTAATCCTCTTTTAGCTTTTAAATTCCTCTTTCGGTCCTCGTGTGTGTTTCTGGTTTTCTAAAATCATTCAGGTTTGTTGTCCTGTTGTGTGAGAGCCTCTACCTGGTGTGGAAGTTGCCCTCTCACTGTGTAGAGCAAACAGTAAAGGCTTCTTTGAGTTTGCATTGCCTTTCAGCTTTGGAGCTCCGCCCCTGTAGCCTGAGGCGGTGAGTCACCAGCTGCTTTTCGACAATGGGACCAATGGGGCTTACCAGGGACAAGACCAGCCTGCAACATTTAAAATACAAATACATATATAATACATGCAAACACACATCTCAAATTGTTAAGAGGAAAGTGGTTAAAACATCACACTTAACACCAATGTGCAGAGATTTTTCTGAAAGGCGCGCTAAGTCCCTGCGTGACAAGCCAGATACCAATCAGCAAAAGCTGATATGAGTTTTGACAGACGGCCAACCATATGAAGAAAATGCTGTGGAAAATTTTACCCCCTTGCAAAGCAAACTGCTACTTCCTGGCACAAACTGAGAATTTCAGTAAATCCCAGAAGCTACTGTACGTTGCTCATGACTGACAGCTTACGACTGTCCCTGGCTCAGTTTCACTGCACATCTCTTTAGCAGATGCAAAAAGGGATATTTAGAGAAAAATTCTCCTTAGAGTACGCAGATATGGAGCCCTGGGATTTTGATGATTTACATATAGGCTCGAGGAGATGGACCTAGTGCTGCTGTCAGTGTTTTCTACTATGTAAGGACAAGTAAATGAGGTTCCATGGAATGTTTTGCGTCCTAAGGGAGGAGGATTTCTCGAAGGGAGGAGGAGAGGGGGTTAACCCGAGGCCTCACACTCAACTCTGCATGCCTACTTCAGCTACAAGTCCAGACAACGCTTAACAATTTAATGAAGATCAGACTTTCTGCAGGGACACGTTTTAGAGACGTGAAGAGGAAGTGACCTACGAATATATGAAACGTCAAAGCACTGAAAACAGCTACCCGTATAATAAATCTATGCGTTTATTCTGTTGCTTACAAAGTCTTTATATGTTAACTTTGATCTGATAACTAGCTTTACACTGAGTGACTAGAATTCCTTGATTTAATCTTGTCAGACGAGTACCTTTTCTCTCAGCCCTCCTCAGTTTTTTTTTTTCAGACCCTGACCTCCCTTGCCTATCCTCTTCTCCTCCTTCAGACAATGGTTGGATTGTATATTGTGTTACTCAACTATGCAGGAGTTCAAGGAGCAGTCTCTGTGTAATTTAAGACTAGCAGTCTGGTCCAGCTGCACAGCAAGACCTTAGCTACCTGGATGATTTTTATGGCCGGGACCAACAGTTCGATGTCGTATTTGAACACTTTATAATAGTACTTACCTCCACTTTACCTCTCTTATTATAGGAAGTGTGGATATTTTGCTCTGATATTCTTATTATGTACTGTAGCAATGATTTTAGTGTAGGGTCCTTGCCACCACAGATGAGCGCAGAAATAAATTAAAAGAGGATAGCTTGGTCCAATTGTATCGTCATTTCTTTTCAATAAAAGGGCTTTTACTGTTTATAAATGTTTTGCTGTGGATTTGCAGTTTTTGTGTAGATAAAATACCTGAATGATTAATTTCATGTAGCTGCATAAGTTGGTCTTCACAGATGCCGTTCAAGTCTTCATCGTGTCGATAAACAGCACTTTTTAAAAAAAAGAAATATTATATATTATTAAAATGAAAAAAAACAAACATTCACTTTGTCTAACAAGCTTCACAAAATGTATAATTTTAAAGGAGGCTTTGACTGATATAAGCAAATGCATAATAGCAGTGATTACCAACAGATTTATTGAAATGAACAGTGATTATTCACCTAAAGGAACATGTGATCATGGCGAGTGTTTGAATCCAGCAGGACTCTGAGAAGTGTAGCTCCGCGGCCTGTCAGACAGATAATCAATCAAGCCGACCTGTGACCCCAGTAACACTTACTGTGAAGTTGCACTTGCTGCTATAACTCACAGCTCTGTCGGGTTTTCTCTCTTTCATGCGTACCGTCTCACATGAGGCTGAGATGTTTGGCACTCACCCTGTCAAATGCTTTTGGCCTCCAGCTTGCAGCTCACACAGTGACGCTCTCCTTCACCTCCTACCCTGCAGATTCACTCCTTTCTGAGCTATCTGTGTTACGTGTTTGCCTTGTCTCGCACTCAGATGCATTCGGATCCAAAAAAGATACAGCAGAGCAGAGACACTTGCCTGCCATCACACAGACTGAACAGACTGTGGACAGAGATGGAGACCAGGACCCAGTCGGCCCCTCTGGACTCAGGAACATCCCGCATGCTAACCCTGAACACAGGTACTCAGACGGCCGGCTGCAGAGAATGTGTAGAGGAGCAGCTGAAAACGCATGAAATCCCTGAGCCAAAACCACTGCAGGTATACTACATAGTAGTATAGTATGTACAATAGTGTAGTGGTAGAGTGACCTGTAGTATTTTATTATACAATTGGCATATTCTTTATTCCACATCACTCAGATCAACCGACAAAGGTCTCTTAATTATACCACGTTCACTCCGCAAAACCGAGGTAGATTGTGTCTTTACCGTCAGGGCTTTTTCCCTTTGGAACAATCTCCATCAATTAGATCTGCTAAATCTGTCAGCAGCTTGCAACAAATTGATTAATTTATTTGTTGTTTGTGTCCATTATCATGGGAAGTATTCTGTTTATACGCTGTTATTCCTCCCGTGTTTGTGAAGCACTTTATAACTTTGGTTTTAAAAGGTGCTGTATAAATAAACATTTCTTACTTATCAGTCAAGGAGACCTTACTGAAAACCAAAAACAAATCACCAAATCTCAAACTATGAATTAATATTTATCACAGGATAAATGTAAAAACACGTTTGCATTGCTGTTCTTTTAATGTGATGAGTTGGATAAAAAATCTTATTGATAACGTTACGTGAAATGTAAAAAAGTCTTCTGTTATGAACTGAATTACTTTTCATTAATTTATCCTGTCATTGTGTGTCAAGCCTGCTGTTGGCCTTTCAATGAGAAGAAGGGTCGACTCATCAGAATGCAAAATTTCATTTGGCTAAAACAGTACAACCACAAGCTGCTCGTGACAGTAAAAAGTAGCGCACTTGGGCAGAAAACAGCTGTTATCAATGTCAATGATTTTTCTTTAATCTTTATTTTTCAGAACCTCAGTGGGATGATAACAGAGAGACGTTATTTCTTTAGGGAGGGTGAGGGCATTTCCAGGATGGATAGAAATAATTTGAAGGTCACTGACCAGCAGGAGGTCCAGAGGAGGGCTTCCCTTGGCCAGCAACAGCCCAGCAGGAAGCTAACCTCCGGCATCCAGAGGAGCTCCTCCACCCAATCTATGGTCTTTAAAGAGGAAGGAACGCAACTGGAAACCTTCCAGTCTCTGACCTTTCGGCCTGAGCATAGCCGAGAGTTTGGGACTTTACAAGACTTTTGCTCTGCTTCATATAATCCACAGTTGCCCCAGTACGGCCAGGGGAACACCCAAACAGAGATCCAGGCTCAGGCCGAGGTCTTTTCCCTGCAACAAACCTCAACACTCCTCTCCTGACGCAGACAGGAACTTTCCAAGTAAATGAGATCACTGATACTCCTACAACAGAAAGAGGAAAGAAATTCAGCTTATTACGAGAAGGAAACATCCAGAGAGACATTTCAACATTTTCCCCAATTTAAGGGACAACAGAGTTCCCCCTGGGGTCTGGCGAAATGAGGAAGTTATTGTTAGTTTTAAGTTTGCGAGCGACCACATGGACAGAATCTCAAGTTTGAAAATGGAAACTCTTGCCACAGGCTGTGATGAAACAAAAACACTTTTTCATCTCTGCCAGTGCAGCAAGTCAAGACTAGGAAGCAACGCAGGCTCAAACTGGGTCAAAGGTCAAAAACATGCTGCAACAACAGTTTGTCTTTGTGCTCCAAACCAATCAAGGCAAGCCTCAACACCTATATTTCCCATGAATTCCACCACAAGAAGCACTGGTAGTAGTGGTAGTAGCAGTGAGGATGAAGAAAGTTTCCCAAGCTCCCATTCCCTCCTCCCTGCCTCGGCCTCCAGGATTCCCATTTAAACCCATCAGAGGACGATTGTGCCAGTGAGGCTGAGGAAGGATGGAAGTTCTCAGGCATCCAGAAACTGAAACAGGACCAGAGTCTCGGATCTGGACTTCAGAGACAGTCCTTTTCCTCCAGCTCCAACAGAGATTATGGTAATTTTAACATGTATTCAACATATATTCAGGTTTGAAAATTCAGTTTTTAATGCTTCTTCCAGGTTTCAGTTAGTATATATTGTAAGGATTATTGAGGAAAAGCCTCCATATGTGAAAGCACACACGGGTCTCTATTTTCATGATCCCAGCAGCACAGATCCCAGCACACTTTGTCAGGGGCGTGCCAATGGTACATTAGATAATTTCATGGCCAGGCTCACCTGGTGCACCTGGGGCACACTTGGATACAGGGTGGGACCAGAAAGAATACATTATCATTCATTGTAGGGTTTCCTGTTAGATGCTGTGACAATCATGGCCAATCACAATCACGTAGTTGCGATATCTCAAAATCCTGGTTGTGTGTAAACTTTGGAATATTTTTTTTGCCCAAAAGAAGGCTGTGGACTCTGTCCTTCATCACTTACATCGCAAAAGCATTAGGAAGGAATTTTAAAAGTGGAAATACACAACTTTCCTCCCTCTGGTGGTATTATTGTCGGTGCTGCGGTTGAAAAGCCAGTCTGGCTACTGTCCAATGCAAAAGTTAGAATTCCAGTGTGATGTAGAAACTCTGGTCTCAGTGCTGTGATAAAGGCAGAGTAAACACCCGGTTGTCTTAATAAGTAGGCAGGTCTTGTTACTTACTGATCTAGTAGAAAGAATGTCGGTTTTCAACCCTCTGAAGTCCCGGTGGTAAGAGGAAACACATGTCGACGGGGGAACAGATTTCCACACAACACCGGAGCTCTTTCCATCCGGTGAATGCCGTCCGTTCGCTCTTGTTTTACCTCGGTTTCTATCACTCTCCTTCTTAGGGAGAACAATGCGTCTTCCTGTTATGGTTCTGCAATGGCTGATGCGCTTCCTTTATGTCGTAAATCGAACCTTGATTTTTTCGAGATAAATTCAGCTCGTTTGCAGCATCGTGAAAGTGAGGCTTACAGGGAACCAATCTAAAGGTGGATGGTGTCATTTTTCTTTTGTCATTACACTGTGCAACATTTATTTACTTCATAATGATAAGTTAAAGAATAAAGTTGTCAGTTGCCTGTTTAATGGCCAGTGTGAAAAAGCAGAAGAATTACAGCAAACAAAACCTGTTTCACTTTTCATATTGGTGCCTCACTATTGTTTTTTTAAACGGACATTAAAAATTATAATGATAAATATAAAGGAAATAAAAAGTGTATCAAACAATAAAAACAGTTAAAAAAAACAACAAAAAAACACAGGAAACAGCCTGTGTAGTGTTTTGTAGGTAATTTTTTAAAAAATGAAATCAATTCTACATTGTATGGGCAGCCAATACTGGTGCTATGTGTGCCCTACATGGTGTATTAGTCAAAAGTCTGGCAGCTGTTAGGAACAGAGGAGCGGCTGAGGGTGATGAACAATGAATTGCAATAATCAAGACGGGAGGAGACGCAAAAAAACGTGAATCATTTTTTCCAGATCTTTCCAAATTGTATTCCAAATTACTCACGCTATATGAGAGCTAAAATCCATCTATTTTTTACATGTCATCAATTTGTTTGGCAGAGCCGCGGCATGGAACCTGGTGCAAAACCCAGCCCAGCACACCACAATTACCTGTAAAGACCCCATTCACAGAAAGAACCAAAGTCCCGAGGGACCACAGCAGAGAAACAACAAGGAACCAAGAACATCTGACCTCCTCAGAGTTCAGACGGACTTCTGACGGAGGTAAGAGCCAAAGTGGGAGGCAGCAGCGCTACAGAGACGATGTAGACCAGGATAGGCCCCCATGTGGCACGCAGGGCCAAAATAAACACAGGAGAGCTGATTTCACTGAGTCCTTATTTCTGTTGTTCATTTACAAAGAAGCCCTGCACACTCCCAGAAAATCCACCACCACTTTTTATTCTTTTTCTTTTATTTAATCCAAAAAATGATATAATCATTTTTAATTTGTTTACACAACCCTAAAATGTTCAGACACACACCCACACACATAAACATTTAAACACCCCATAAAACATCCTAAATCAAGCCTCCCTGCTTTTGTTTACAACCACATGCTATCACTGATACTGTGTTGTAATAATAATAATAATAAGAAGAAGAATAATAGTTTATCTATCTTGCTTTGTCTGGCATTAAGTGCATTGGTTAGATTATTAATTATGTTAAAATGCATGAACGACAAGCCAAGGCTGCATCCAGGAACACTCGACTTTGACTGAACTTGATTCTGAAGGCTGAAACTGATATTTTTGCTCAGTTGCGCAGTTGATATTTTCACATGTCAGAGCACAGGATGGCCTGTTTTAGATCCACCACATAAACTCTCCACGCAAAGACCAGTGAAACCACAACAGCGTCATTTGGGTACCACGTTTTATCGTCCAGCCGAAAGCTCTAGAAAATTCCCAGATATTTCAAGCTGGTATGTTTCCACTGAAGGTGGCCATTGCGATGTGTGATGTTGACTTTGCACGCTCCACCTCAGTTGAAGAGATTTGGGGAAATTCTTGTGACTAAGCCAGCTACTAACAGGCCACAACATATAGTAATATATACTACTGCCAACGCCCACATGAACCTCGGTGAGATGGCTCGCAGCTCGCTGTTTGTTTGAGTGTTTCTAGGTCAACATGTAAAGTCAGAAATTAACCAAACCACTGAGTTATTCATTGTCCATAAGAGTTACTGTCTGTTCTGCAGCACGCCAGCATTCTTACATTGTGTTTCCTCCTCCCTTCTTCTTGACATTTGCCTCTGACAGGCTCTTATAAGTGATGTTTGTCAACCACCCAAGAGGGAACAATAACTGTGTTTCCACTTACATATGTTATCACATTCACTGGCTCATGAATACAAACTTTTGCAGTGATATTGATGTGTTACATTTCTGTCCTCTAACGATACAATGTTCTAGTGGAAAACTCTGGGTCCTGGTATTCATGTGGATGTTCGTTGACCCACCCAAACATTGTTTCAGACA
>JBBPCS010000238.1:1527416-1557126 GCA_037974645.1 Hollardia meadi
TCATGGCTACAGTACAATGTTCTAGTGGAGAACCCTGGGTCCTGGTATTCATGTGGATGTTCTTTGACCCATAAAACACTCCCAAGCATTGTTTCAGACAAAGTAAACCCCCTCATGACAACAGCACTCCCCGATGGCATCCATGGATCAGCACGTCCCATGTAGCTCTTTGCATATTGACTGTATGATCATGTATTCATTATATATGTTGCCATCGCTTTACAAACTTTTTGTGTCCATGTTAGCGATTCCAAGCACGTAGTTATTGAAATTTACCAAAATGTATTTTTTAAAATTTCTAATTTTACAGATGTAGAGCTGCAACAACGAGGCGATTAGTTCATGAATCGATAAGTCGTTTGAAAGAAAATAAATCTGCAGCCATTTTGGTAATCGATTAATGGTTTTCAGTCATTTTTTCAAGGAAAAACATCGGATTACCTGCTGGTCCCAGCTTTCAATTATGAGGATTTGCTGCTTGGTTTTATGATCTATGATTGTAAATTCAATATTTTTTGGTTTGGGACTGCAGTTACATAAAACAAGGAATTTAAGGACGTCACTTTGGGATCCTGGAAGTTATGATGGACTATGTAAATAGACAGTTAATCAAGACATCTGTAAATTAATCAATAATGAAATTATAATGCAGCCCTATACACATGTACAGAGTTTCATCTCGGAAACATCCCGACCCTAACTTTTTATTTTTATTTAAATTTTATGTTATGAGGCTCCTAAGATTTAGAATCATAGCAGGAACAATATGGACATTTTGCAATACGAAAACATACATCAACATCAAATCACAAAAGGTGGAATTAAAATCAAAGGGATATTGTCAAATATTACACTCTTCCTATCAGACTGTAGTTAAATCCGTTCTTTTCGTCTCTCCAGTGGGTCCTTTGGGTGCTTGCGGCATGATTGATGGGAACAGTTACAACCTGGGATACGTCCAGTCCAGCCCGCAGGCGGCAGAGGACGGCTCCATCAGCATTGTGTACCAGAACGGAGACCGGTGTGGTCCCACATCCCATTACTCGACACGCATCATCCTCCAGTGTGATGACAACCCAGTGAGTATTCCAGCTCCCACTCGGAGCCCTTTCCCACCGTCATCGGCAGCGAATTGTTTCCACAGGAGTTTTCTAACACAATCAGTAGCACAGCAGGATCTAAACGGGATGCATTGAGGCACAGTATTGGTATTAATCATCCGTGTTTTGGCAGCACCCAACACACAAAAATAGATTTGAAGAATAAAAAAATCACTTCCAGTCATGGTTACTCTTATGAAGAATAAGATTTATAGCAAAAAGGATGATTCTTTTTGACATAAACATCGTAGCACTTTTTTAAAACTGCATTTTTTATTAACTTATATTAATCATGTTGTTTAATTTGCACAACAAAGTCTGTCTTTATCCCAGCAAGCAGATTCATTTAAGCTCAATTTGCAGTTGTTCTTGTTGTTATATTTTCTTTTAAATTTTCATTTTTCTTTTACTTGAGAGGGCAAGTACCCACGGGGGCTGTTGCCCACCCATATTCCATGAGAAGCCAGAAATTAAAACCCTAAACAACTTGCACAAGACATGGAACTAACTAGCAGAATCACTGATAATGTGGCACTTTGTTTTTCTAGGGCTCCCCCATGTTTGACCGTGAAGATGGCTGTGAATATGTCTTCATCTGGAGGACGTCTGAGGCCTGCCCTATCAGGAAGTCTCAAGGTGAACACATGACATGAAGTGATGAGAACTGTAGATGCCAGATAACAAATACTTTGACAAGTCTGGAGTTTGATCTAAATACTCAGATCATCAAGATCAGATCAGCTGTGGTGATGTTCAATAAAGGTGGAAAGCATTAATCATATCAGACGGCATAACGATGAAGAACAGTATTGACCACCAAGTATTGATTAAACCATGACGAAGTAGAGACAAGAATATGCGACTCACTGTCCAAACTTGTCCTCCCAGGTGATAACTGTCAGGTTCGTGACCTTAGGAGTGGCTACGAGTTCAACCTGAGCTCTCTGAAGGGTAAAGATTACCAAGTCAGGAATGATAAGTACATCTACCACCTGTCGATCTGCGGGGGGCTCCAGAGAGACATCTGCACCCACAAAGACACCGGCAGTGAAACTGTCTCATCCTGCCAGGTGGATGGAATGAACCAGAAGATTGGAGGTACCAACCAGCTTAATATTCTCGTATTCGATTTAACACTGTATGTATGAATTTGTGTCATTATTCTTGTAGTTATCACTTACGTGTGTGCGTGTTTTCACATTTGTACATTTGCGCAGGAATGGCAAACCAGCTTCTGAGTTACGTTGGAGACCAGCTCATCCTGAACTACACTGATGGAGAGACCTGTCATCAGATACACAAGAGATCCACAGAGATCTACTTCTCCTGCCACCCTGACAGGCATCCCGTGAGTTTCACACATGCACACAAAGACCGCTTTCCTGCAGCTCATATTGTGACCTAAAACAATTAAATTATCCCATGCAATACATTCTGACAAAGGGGAAATGCACTGAAAATGTTATTCTTTCTACTTAAACATATCAGATACTGCAAAGCTTCATGAATGTGACCCAATCAGCTCTCTGTGGTTGTTTTGTCTGCTTTGAAAATAGATGTTTTAACAGATTAAAATCTTTGTATCGGTGTAGTTTTTAGAGCATTTGTGCACTGGAGCTTTTTAGAATGATTATTGGTGACTAGCTTGATAACTAACCAGACAAAACATGTAAACATGACAGCTTCAGGGGAAGTCGGATGTTTTTTTGTTTTTTTTAAAGTTTTGACTGAGCTTGGCAGTGTTGGCGTCTTTATCTTCTCATCTCAGTCTGACAGCAAGCACAGTTAATGTAGCTTTTGTTTATATAAAGCATAGGAATGTGATCCCAGCTCTGCAGCGATGGTGACTAACTGTGTGTTGTGTTAATTCACTTGTGAAGGGAGTTCCAGAGTTTATCAAGGAGACGCCGGAATGTACCTACCTGTTCAGCTGGCCCACCGCTCTGGCCTGCATCCCAGTCAAAACCACCAGCTGCTCCTACAAGTAAAAATCCTCGACCACCTCCCATATCTCATCCTCCTCCTGCTGCTTCTTCTTCTTCTTCGCCTTCTTAGCCTTCTTCTTCTTCCACATTTTAAGTGAATAAATTCAATACTCTGTTTCCTAGATTTGATTAGAATTTATTTCTCTTCAAGCGATTGCAGACACTTGGAGAAAGTGTATAGTTGAGAAATAAATTGGACAGGTACTGTCTGTATCTGACCAGACAAACTGACAATGTAATGACCGACATTTAAAGACAGTTGAGTTGCTATAATACAATTAGCAGCTGTTCAGAAATCTTTTAACACAAATGAAACTGAATTTTCCTCCTCTATGTCTGTCCTGTCCTCAGTGATGGTCAGGGCCACTCGTACGACCTCTCCCCTCTGGCTATGGAATCTCAGAACTGGGAGGTGGAGCCCACTACAGACGATACAAAGAAAAAATTTTACATCAACGTCTGCAGGTCGCTGGTGCAGATGGGAGGTCAGTGTGCATGCTTGTGTTCGTCACCAACTCTAGCAGAATTTTCTTTTACAAGTTTAATTTTGCTAGGAATTTACATCCTTGAAAATGAATCCAAGCCGACCATGTGACAGGTTCGTGGAAGTGTCCCTCCAGTGCAGCGTCCTGTCTGAAGGTTGGAGATGAATATGTGAGTCTGGGGCAGTTGGAGTCTGGTCCGACGTGGGACATGAGTGTCCTGAAGCTGCAGTACACCAGCGGCCAGGCCTGTCCTGATGGAAGGCGCAACAGGAGCAGCATCATCCGCTTCAAGTGTGACAAAGATAAAGTGGTGAGGGTACACCGAACAAATGACTGACAGTATAAATATATATGATTCCTACATATCCATACAGTCTGAAGAGATCCTCCTTTACTGGACAGCTTCAGGGATGCCAGTCTCTGCCTTCAACCTGCAAAATAATCATAGTTTGATATTCAGTGTTTTAGCATGCAGGTCTAAATGCTCCAAGTCTGCATCTTAAAATGTTAATATGATAGATTAACATCAAAAATAGCACCTAGACATTTTTGTTTCATGGTTTCATTAAGCAACACAACAGGTTTGATTGCCTGTCTGTGGGGTTTGTGTGTAAATGTACACACGACAGAAAAAGTTTTCTGGGAGCGTTGTTGTGGACTAACACTTCTGTTGAAATGGAAACGAAATACACTTCCGAGAACTGTGTCGTCTTTGGCTTTTAGTCTCTAGAGTTTGCAGTTGATCAGTTAAACTCCGCCCACACGGCAACTACAGCTTGTGTACATTTCATTGCCATCCGACAGAGCTGAGAGGATGAGAAAACAAGGGACAGTGTTGTGGTCTAGAGAACTAGGGAGGGCATTAGAGAGAGTAGTTGGAGATGGGAGAAATAAAACTTCGTCTAGATGGATCGTCTAATTTGGAGAGAGGTGATCTGCACTTTTCAGTCAGTTTCTTCTTCTACATGTCTCCTTTTCCATCCGTTCATTGGCCACATTCTATCTGTGATCCATCATGGGTCTAATGTGCCTAATTTTCACAGCATAAAAAGGACTTCTGTTCCTGAGTTTGGCCAGTGTGTTTATAAATGAATGTATGTGTTCTTATCTCCCATCCAGGACTCCCGGCCTACTCTGATCTCTGCCATCGAGGACTGTGTGTACACTTTCCTCTGGTTAACAGCTGCTGCCTGCCCTCTAAACGGCATCCAACACGACGATTGCAGGGTCACCAACCCTGCTACAGGTCAGACATTCAAACAAATCAGCAGTACTGTACACATTTTATATATACTGGATACATACCATAATCTCCTCTCCTGCAGGTTATTTGTTTGATCTCAACACCCTGACAAAGGAAGGAGGTTACACTGTGTACGACCATCAGGAGCACAGGAAGATGTTCCGCATGAACATCTGTGGAAACATGACCAACGCTGGATGCGGTCCTGACACCGGTACGTACATCCATCCAGTGACTTGGTCACCATTATTTAGCCATTGATTCATATAGTAAACACCACTCTGCCTTCATTCTGTGCTCAAACTGCAAGGGAGGTGAAATTATGCTCTTTTGTTTGCTATGATATTTGGTTGGCTTATTTCTTAATAATAGTAATAATAATATATTTTATTTGTATAGCGCTTTTCAAGACACTCGAAGACACTTTACATAGGCTAAAAAGACAGTAGAAAATAACAAGTAAATAAAAACAAATCAGTAAAAAAAAATAACATACCAAAAGTACATAAGAAGACAGCATTTATCACACATTAAAAGCAGTTCTTGATTAATCCGTCTGGAATTTAAGTATTATTCTGTTTCATTTTTTGTAATTTATCATGTTTCAATTAACACAAACAGAAAATATACAAACAAGAGGACTCTGCTGTGTGCTTCATATCCTCTTAATAAATATCTTGATAAAAGTGTTGCTGCAGGGCAGCGATAGACTTGCAAAGCCAGCACACAATTTCTCTTCAGTCACTCAAAGGTTTAAAGGTCACATCTTCAGTGTGCGCACGCAAAAATCACTTGGCAAGCAATCGGATCAGCCTTTAACCAGTCTGAGCTAAGTGTTTTTTTCTTTTGGCAATGTGACTCTCCAGTGGAATCAACCTTTAACGTAGTCAGAACTGCAAATTAATGTTAACATGTAAACTCCTCCCTGTAGTTCAGTGGTTGGTCCAGCTTGCAGCTCAAATGATTTTCAGAGTGAAAACAGCTTTAGGCTGTAAAATAAGTCACATTCAGTGCATTCTTTCACTTTGGGTTGTTTGAAGATGTTTGAAAAAATGTACATATTTTTTAAAGTTACCCAGGAAACAGTTTTGTCTGAATATTAAGATGATATTTGCAGCTGTTTTATTTCTACCTGATAAAACTGATTAAAAGCATAAAGTAGAGGGTTTTTTTTGTCTACATAACAAATCACGCCAAACAAAATACCAGCGTTAACCGGAGAGAAAACTGCCTGAAAGACGGAACAACAGAGGTCTTAAGCTTTTACAGTTCGTGCAGGCTGCTCAATCATCACCAGAGCTATCAAAAAAAAAAAATTATTTCAATATTACAATATTTACTGATCAGTAACAGCAGATACAGAGAGGGATTCGTTAAGAATTCATTGACTTCTCTCCTGGTTACTGTTTAGTCTCACTCATACGTTTGTATGGTTTATGTTACACATGGGAGTGTAATTCCAGTACTTCTCAAATTATTGACAGCGCTGTAGTAAATACTGCACCGTAAACTGGAACGCACCGAGTGAACCCCTCGGCCAATAAGTTAATTTGTAATTAGAATTCTGGGAACTTTTAGAAATCTTAATCTGCATCAAAATATAGTGGACAGTTGTGGGGTGTAAGTGCCCGATATTCTTTTTTAAAGTTCATGAGAAAATGACATACAAATCCTGGATTCTCGGCCAAATCTGAATCTAATCATTTTCTCATCATGGTCTGTCTTTCCGCCAAATGTCACTGTAATATTTGAAATATATTAACCAACAAACAGCAGCTGAAGGCAAATTTATTGGTCAAACTAATAAAATGAGTAGTGGACAAACTTAACAACAACCTAAAATAACTCATCTATGTTTAGGGATTTCCGTATGTGCAGTTTGGTGCTTTGGTCGAATTGTAGTCATTCTAAGATATCTGTCCGCATGTTGTGTTGTAGCCGTGTGTATTAAGCATGCCAGCACTGCAGTGAGCGGCGGTCAGGTGAGCAGGAAACTCTCGTACAAGGATCACGTACTGGAGCTGACGTATGAAGGAGGAAGTGCCTGCGCAGCAAACCCCAACCTCAAACACAAAACCATCATCCACTTCATCTGCAGGTAAAACTTCAAAAAACAAAATCATGTTTTACTTACTTTATTCAAATCTATTTTTTTAAATCTCTTTTATATGCAGACAGAACCTGTGTTTAAAAAAGTGACAAATATTTTTATTTAACTTTTATACTGTTTTCCAGGTAATGAAATATTTTTTGTTGTTTTTCAGCTGTCAGCCACGTGAAATGTGCAAAACATCAGTGATGTTTGTCATGTTAACACTATATTTTTATAGCTGTGTTCTGAATGTTTGCTTTGTGTTTGTACACAGGCCACCTAACATGGGCTCGGCCCCTCCAGAACCAGTTCTCATTGACTCGAACTCAGAGACATGCACACACTTCTTCTCTTTCCACACACCCCTGGTCTGCGAACAGCCTGTAAGTATGTTCATGTATTTGTCTGTTTCATAACCTAAATATTTTTCCAATTCAATTTTTGGGGAAACTTTTCTCTGGACTCGGTGAGAACTAACAGAAAAGGATGTGCTTTCAGTCGTAAAATAATCAAATCTTACTAAGAGACATGCATCTAAACACAGTCCTACAGATTTTGTTATAGTGATATTGCCAAGAATTTATTTCCACATAGTGAAGTGGCAAAATATGGAGCATTCCTTCACAAAATCACACAAAATTGTCCATTTCAGAGAGCAAATTGAATTTCAGATGAGCGCAGTCTGCAGAGGGTTTCTTCAAGGATAATCCCAATAGACAGGAATGTAGCATTAAATTCTGCGGCGCAGTACAAGTGTGAGATTGGCTTCGACTTACTTGTTCCAAAAATAATTCTTAAAACGTATTTATCAGCATTTAGAAGAACATATTGGACGAAAACGTTCTATAGCCATTGTATCTTATAACTGTGATTGGATTGAGGCCTTCTGAGGCCTAGAAACTATTACTGCTCTGTGTTTTTGGCTCTACAAAGACGTACTGCTGACATGTTTTTATTTAATTTTTCAGGTGAAGTGTTCAGTCCAGAACGGCTCTGCTCTTATAGACCTGACTCCTCTGATTCACGTCAGTGGATACTACACAGCGACGGGTACAGTCATCGGATGTCTTAACATTATGCGTCATTTCTGGGGCACAAAGTTCACCCATGTTTACTGTCGCCATGTTTCTGTTTCTACCCTCCAATTCTACCTTAGATGAGGCAGTGGACCAAAGTGATGGATCTCCAGACTTCTACATCAACATCTGTCAGCCTCTGAACCCCATCCCCGGGGTCACCTGCCCCCCTGGAGCTGCCGTCTGTATGGTCCCTGATAGTGGGCCTCCTGTGGTAAGACTCATGAACACAGCTCAGATAAAGGACCATTTCCTTTGACCTCACTGTCATGTGGTTTGAATCTCAGACATGTCATCACTCCCAGCTTCTAGAAGAGATGTACAATGAGTCGTTGCTATGGTGTTGGTGTAAACTGGCAGGTTTTCAGAACGGTGCAGACCGGCAGATTGCAAGTAGTTACAAGTTTCATGAGTCTTTGGTCTGATCAGGGCTTTAAAATGAAAACCAGATGAAAAACAGATCAAAGGTCTTAAAGCAACAAATACTGTAAGCACCAGGACAACAGACACGACCACTATAGTGACTGGTGTTGGTTTACATCTTGATGTCGTTTTTCATGCCATGACGTGAATACATTTAATTTGCAAATAAATGCAATATATAGGTACAAGCTTCTAACCAAATTAATTTGTAACAGCTGGGGAGGAACGGCACCTTTATGATTGGCTGATTTTGAAATTTATTTTGTTCTTTGAATGATTACACAAACAATTTGGGATGAAAGAAAAGCAAACCAACAATTAAAAAAACAAAACAAATCTCCCACAGGGCCTCTGGCTTTTATTGTTTTTGAGTTTTACATCTTTCACAACAGAATAAAACAAGCAAAATTAAGAGTAACGGTATAAAATGAATAAAATATATAATAATGTTGATTTTTCTCTAATATCAGTCTCGCATCAGTTTAGGGAAACCTCATTATTATTATTATTATTAAAGTGACATCCTCTCAAGTGTATAATAAATTCTATGAATGATTTTTAAAATTACACAGCTTAAGTTTTGTATTTATAAACCCTTGTGTGATAATAAGCAGGTCCGACCAATGTTTGTCTCGAATTTGAGTTCAGGCTTTTCTAGATTTCTTCCATCTTTTGATTTTTAAAATCAGGTCACCCACTCAGTTGCTGTTTAAAACTGATCTTTCTGGTCCCGTCTCTCAATTTTTTATGTATTTTTCTTCCTACCTCTTAAAATAATTTTGCCTTCATCATATTCGTGTGTTTAATCCTCTCTCTTTCTGTCTCTTGAAGGACATTGGGCGGACTACCAGCGGGCCTGAGATCAAGGATGCAACCGGGGAAGTGTCCATCACTTACCTCAGCTCCACCAAGTGTGCGGCTGATCCTGAACAGAACTACACTTCCACCATCATCTTTACCTGCCAGAGAGGCCTGGAGCTGGTCAGTCACCACTTTCATGTCCTTCATGATGACTGTACTTAAACATGCACTGTTACAGCACAAAGCATTGACCTTAATATCTTTATTCAGGGCTCTCCACAAATGCTGAGGCTGCAGGACTGTGTGTATTTGTTTGAGTGGGCCACTCCAATCGTCTGTTCAGACGCCACACACACCAGCGGCTGCCAGCTCACCGACTCCCAGCTCCAGTTCACCTTTGACCTGTCGACCCTCTCCGGCGAAGTCCAGGTGAGCTCCGTAAGCTTCACGTCTGTCCACCAACATTACGTTTGGTTCGTCTCTTCACTGCAGCTGTAATATTTTTAGTCTGCAGTCATACAGGTGTGTTTTTCTTTCATGGTGTGCTCCCAGTTAAGATTGTAGTAAAGTGAAGTTTCTTTATTTCAGGCCCCAGCGGGCTCCAGCATCTACCACATCAACGTGTGCGGCTCAGTGGCAGAGCCGGCCTGTAAGAACAGCGCAGTTTGCCGGGTGTCTGGTTCTGGTTCAGAGAAGTCAGCTTCATCGTTTGGCATCAGCAAGGCCATGACGATGGACTTCAAACATGAAGAGCAGGCCGTACTGATGCAGTATGGTGGAGGAGATCCCTGCCTACCGGGTATGTCTGCTTCAACAACTCGAGTCAGCTTGATTTGATTGTTAATTAGAAACTTGGATTTTTCAGTTTTTTAAAAGCTGCTTAAAATGGATCATGGCTGAGATTTCTTGAGGTGGACCCCACATAAGAAGTCATTTTCAGATACAAATGACTTCTTTTCTAAGAGGAATGATGAAAAATATTGAGATAATCATGATTTTAATTTAAATGATTGAAAAACCCAAATAACTCAACTAAAGGTTGATCTAACTCGGACCAATGGAGCCAAAAACTGTGTGAGGTCAGTTCAGGGTTTAGACTCTCCTCTAGAGACACACTTTGGATTGATTAACAAATCAATCCAAATTTTAGCCTGATTAACGAGATATTAGTCTGACTTAGTTAGACCATGTTTGGAGATCAGAGCTCAGGTTACTTCCTGCTTTTAGTACATCCAAAAATATCTAATTGGACCTTTATTTAAGAAGAAAAAGGTGTAAAAGCTTCACTAATATTTCTGCTGAGATTTATAAATTTGCATTAATATACTTTTCTGATTGCATGTACTTTTGTTGCAGTCATATAAACAGGAGTACTCTAGATTCTAGATAAGTTCATAATTGAATAACTGGTAGTTTATGTTTTGTTTGTGTGCTCTAGTGACAAATGAGGGCGAGGTGTGCGTTTTCCCCTTCACTGTCATGAAGAACTCGTACACAGAGTGCACCAAAGATGGGAGGACAGATGGCAGGAAGTGGTGTGCCACCACTGCCGACTATGATACGGACAAGAAGTGGGGATTCTGCGGTGAAGGTGACAGGAAAGATGAAGCACATGAGATGTGACGTCCAGTCGCAGCTGGTACAGACTGAACCTGTGGGATGAGGCAGACGAGAGAGTAGAGAATGAAAACAAAGAAATTACTTTCAAAAAAATAAGCAAAGTTAAGAAATGTTTGAAGATGATGGCTCCTTTTTATTAACACGCATTTGAGATCAAAGTCGAGACTAGACCATAGTTGATTAATATGCAGACTCGCCTCTTACTGGACAGGAGGCTCTACTACAGGCGGTCTATATGTGGTTAACAGTGTCACAATGATGAACAGCATTAAGGTTTCTCCATTGTTGTTAAAAAAATCCTCTAAATGATGGAAAATATTTGGTTAAGTCAGCCAAACTCGTGCTGAGCAGTAACACTGCTGTCTTTTTGTCTCGAATCCCGTTTTGATTCAGAAATACGATGAATAAGCTTGAATGTTTGTTTTTTTAATAGATTAAAATGTTCCTCACACAGTCAATGCAGCCACAAGTATGAGAGTCGTTCATAGTTTTTATAGTGCATTTTGAAAATTCTCAGTCAGGTCATCCGTCACTGTGAACGTCATGTCTTCTTGAACTTTTGTCACATTTTAAACCACATTACCTCCATTTTTACCGGACTGAACAACACTGGAATCAATAGATACTGATTTCTTACTGTCTGTCGATTTTCGGTACTTTATGGCTTCTTGATAATGTAAAATGCTTTATAGTGTTGCATTTTATTACCTCAACCATCCTTTCTCTTTCTTCTTCTTTTCCAGCCTCTGGTAAGCGTCAGTCGTCCATATTGTTCACCTGCGACCAGTCTGCAGGCCACGGCTCTCCACAGCTGCTCTCGGAGACGGCAGGTTGTTCAGCCACGTTTCAGTGGCGCACCAGCGCCGTTTGTCCCCCGAGGAAGATGGAGTGCAAGCTGGTCAGCCATCATCAGACGTTCGACCTCCGAACCCTGTCCTCCCTCACCGAGCCGTGGAAGTTCAGCCACCGAGGAGATTCGTAAGTGGATGGGCACCGTTTGCTTTTTATGTACAGGCAGCTCAAAATGTGTATGTGCCAGCTTATTGTATCAATTAAAGTAAAGATCACAAGAATATTTCTTACCTTTCGTCCTGAGTTTATTCAAATATTCTTTCCTGTTTTTTATGTCCTCAGGTATTTCATCAACCTGTGTCAGGGTATCCACGGTGGATTACCGGGTTGTCAAGAAGGAGCAACTGTGTGCCGACGCTCAGCAGCAGGAAAGACCCAGGTCCTGGGCCGAGTCTATACTCAGAAAATGAGCTACACTGGTGGGTAATCGCGTTGTGTATAGTGCTTATAATGACATCTGCTTCAAGTGTCAAATAATCTAATGTTTGTTTATATTTTAGGGTTTTGTTGCCAGTAGAATTTGACAAAAGCTATTAGCAATGCATTGATCGTTCTGTTCGTTTTAACCTCCGATAATGTTGTGTGAGCTCTTTTTTTCTCGTTACTAGCGACTCTCACAGCTGGGCATTAGAAAAGTTCATGCTCACAGTCTCAAACTTCTTCTGCAGATGGAAAGATCTCAGTCAGTTACTCAGCGGGAGACGACGTCTGCGGTAACGGCGTGAAGGCAAAGACTGTGATCCAGCTGAGCTGTGGCTCCACTGTGGGACACCCAGCACTCATCAGGTAACACACACTCCACCAATGAAATCAGCTCATTTGGAAAAAGGTCTCCTTTTATTAAGCTTTTTATTCCCCCTAGCAAGAGATGAGATTTGTTAGAAAGCGTTGAGACGTTATTTTCACGTACAACCATTATTTTATATGTTGAAACATCTGCATCATTCATGTGATGCTGCAATTCACACTCGACAACAACGCTCTATGTTTCAGCATGTCTAACTGCCAGTTAATGACAGAACAGAGTGTTTGTCTTTAAAGTTAAACTTTCTCTGGCGTCTGCGTCATTTCGGGTGCATTGCATCATTTCTCAGCAGACTTAATGTTATTCACAGTCATGAAGCAGACAGATTGGCTGCATTCAATAAACCAAATAAAGTGTTAAATTGTCTTTTTTTGTTTGTTGGAGTTTTCATGTCATTGTAAGATATTATTTTTGGGGAGTTATTTACTTGACTTAATAATTGCTTTTTTTTAAATTTGCTTTTTTTCAGCTACTTAAATCATCCCTAGAAGTCTTAAATGTGGCTTTCTGAAATATTCAATCTGACACTTTGTCATTTCTGTGTGTGCGAGCAGTGTTGATGATGCCTCATGTGAGTTTGTGATTGGCTGGGAGACTCGGTCGGCGTGTGCGGTGAAGCAGCGTGAGGTTGTGATGATGAATGGGACGATACAGGTTCCAGACACTGGAGTCAGCCTGAGTCTGGGAGCCCTCTACTTCAGGTAACACAAGCACACTGTGTCTCAATCTTGCTCCCAGTACACCTTTCTTCATGGTACTAATAATCATCTCATTGTGTTGTATAAATGAGAAGACATTTTCTACCTGTGTCAGTTTGTTCCACCTTGTTTTTTTCACCCTCCTCCTCTCAGCCTCCATCAGGCGTCTGGAGACATCCGTCCCAATGGCGACCACTACATCTACCACATCCAGCTGTCCGGCATCACCAACAACTCCCTGTCCAGCTGTCTGGGTGCCAACATCTGCCAGGTCAAACTCAACAAGCCCTACAGACGCAGGATCGGCTCGTCCAGCAACGCCAAGTACTACATTAAAGGTAATTTATTGATTTGTTTAGTGTCCCATTTCTAACTATAAAGTCAGAGATTGACCTCCTGACTTTACTTATGAATGAATGAATCACCGCTACAAATGTGTCGTTTGGTTTGTCGAACACTCTGTAGTCTGGTGGTGCGTCAGCGGATACTTCTGTATCTTTAGCCAGACGGCAGCAGGGTGAGACAGGCTGTGGCCGGGTGGGTGTTGTCTTTTTAGTATTGTTTACTTTTAGTTATCGAATTGTGTGTTAGTATCTAGCGCCACCAGTAGGTCAAAGTTTCCACATCTTCAACACAAATGATCAAAACCCCATCGTCGTGCTAAATGCTCGCATAAATATGTAACAGGGCCTAGTAATGCTTTATTTATTTTACTTCCCTGTAATTATTTGTAACTGTAAACTCAGGCAGGTTCTCTTGAAATTACTATATTTAATTTTGTAATAATTAAAGACAAAATGAAGACAAGAGGGAACAAGCAGAACATTTACAAATGCGTTGAATAAATGATTTGCTAGTGTAACCTAGACAGTCTCGTAGTCGGGGCTCAGTAGGGAATCCTATAATGAAAAATTAGTCAACAGGCAAGCTTAAACTTTAACACAATAATAATAGAATAGAATAATAATAAGTGAATGTGTATTCAGGTTTAAATTGAGCATTCCTTTTAATTCCTTTTTTTAAAATTAACATCTAAAAAATACATTTTTCTACTTTATTTCTATTTTCCCTATAGTTAGCACCAAATTACTTCCTTTTAGTTTAAAAAAAAAAACTCCCTGGAAGGTATTAATAAATCATAAACCTGTAAAATAAAGTGTTTCTGAGCGTGCTATACTGTATATATGCTCAATGCTAACGCTAAACATACTCCTGCTAACATAGTGTTAATGTTAGTGAGGTAATGTTAGTTAGTGTTAGTGTAGCATTTTGTGTAGCACATCATGCTAGCATATTAAGACATTTTTAGTTATGTTTTAAGTAATTAACAGTTGTCGCGTCATGAAAACATGTTGTGTTCTAGCTAAAACATGAATGTCACAGTCGACGTGTCAACGACGTCTCTGCTTCTCCCTCAGGAGGAAACCTGGATGTGATGGTGCCCTCTGAATCGACATGTGGGCGCGAGAAGACCAAAATGGTGTCGTCCACCATCATGTTCCACTGTAACCCCTCGGCAGGCATCGGCATCCCCGAGTTCATGCTGGAGACGGATGAATGCCAGTATCTGTTTGTGTGGCACACCGAGGCTGTGTGTGGTCTCACGTGAGGAAACACTTTCACTCTTTTATGGCCATAAAAAAGTCGATTTATGTGAGAAAGAAAGACGTGAAATAAGTCTTCCTCCTTCATTGTCTCGCAGAACTGTTGAAGCAAAGTCGTACGATGACGACGGCAGCGGGACTCCAGCTCTCTCCAGGCGGAGCCAGTCGCTGGGGGTGGTGCTGACCGTCCTGTTGATGGGGCTGACTGTCTGTCTGCTGGGGCTGTTGCTCCACAAGAGGGAGAGAAGGTGAGGCCACGAGCATCCAACAAATGCAGAGAAGCTTCAAGATTTTAGAGTTTCTTGATCATCTTGTTGTACATCTGTCGTCTCCTCACAGAGAGCTGGTGATCCAGAAGGTTGCCAGCTGCTGCAGGAGGGGAAACCAAGTCTCCTATAAATACTCCAAGGTGGGTTGATCTAATGAATTAATTCTGAATTTATGTACAGATTTCAGATTAAACACTCTTTTCCAGCCAACTACCTACGTTAAATGGATTTTTTTAAAAGTCTGATTCAGTGGCATATTGTCTGTCCCCACTCTGTGTCATTTCATCTAATCATACACCCACGTCATGAACATTAAAGGGAACCTTTCACTCCAAAAGCATGCGAGAGTGTGAGAGCGGCGGTGTTTATCTGTGCTTAGCCAATCAGAATGTTCGCTCATGAAAAGTAGGCGGTTACTTCCCCATTTAGCAGCCAAATCCAACCGTGTTTGGCAGGAACAGACGGAGGCGCTCGGCGAAACGACGGAAAATCAAATCGATATATTTTTTTCTTGTCAACACAATTACATTACAGTGTTTAATAGACACATATAAACGGTACACTTACAACAATAATGCAGCAGAAATATGAATCCAAAAACATCAGTAAAACATTGACAGGGAACGTTTTTCTACATCACTAGTACTTTGATACTTTAAGTAAATGTTACTGATAATACTTCAATAGTTTTACTTAAATAAGGTTTTGAATACTTCTTGTCCTCAGGTCAACATGGACGAAGAAGGGGGTGAAGAGGAGATGGAGTGGCTGATGGAGGAGCTCGAAGCCCCTCCCACGTCCTCTTCCTCATCCTCCCAGCGTAGCAGGAGTAACCACGGCAACGGTCACATCACGACCAAGCCGGTGAACACGGACGGTCTGCGCTCGTTCTCGCTGGACGAGCAGGACGATGACAGCGAGGACGAGGTGCTGAACGTCCCCGGGGTGCGAGTGGTCAAATCCTCCAGACCTTCCAGGCACTCTGCGGCCCATCGCAGTCCCTTCCTCCAGGTGAGTATCGCCTCCTGCCATCAGTCCAGCTGTTATCGGGTTCAAAAAAATCTCACCAAAAGGTCGTTGATTTCAGGAGGAGAGCGACGAGGACCTGGTCGGCCTCCTGGAGGAGTCGGACAGAAAGAGGAAGAGCAGCAAACCTCGCTCCTCGGGCCTTCACCACGGTAACAACACGGCACCCAATAGGAAACGGGACGAGGACGACAGTGACGAGGACCTCCTCAGGGTGTGATGTCACTCTCTCCTTCCCGCTCCCCCACCTTCCAATCTGAACTCTTCTCTCTCAGTGAATGTCTCCGTAATAGCAGCAACAACGATGAAACGCCAACAACACAACAGAATCCGTTCCTCTTTTTTTTCTTTTCTTTGGGATTTAATTTTTGCCGGACTGCACCTTTCCTGGCCTACTCAGACTCTGTCCAGTCTGCTGACTACAGACTCGCAATGTTAGCACATGGTTTCTTATTTATTGATAGCTGATTATTTAAAATGTTCTGCATTTTTTGACCCTATTTTCTCTTTATTTTTTTGTCGTAAGAATTAATTTGCCACATTTATCAAATTCAGACCTGACAGGCCGGCTCAAACACACAAAAAGCATCTTCCTCAACATGTCGACTCTGCAATGAGGCAGCGAAAAATACTTAAAATCCAATTACGTCTGTCTTTTCTTTTTTGAAATGATGCTGTGCCATTGCTTTAGCACTTTATTGTAGCATTGATTAATCGAAAATAATACCGTCTGCATGTCTCATTGCAGACTGAGCGACGATGAGAAGATGTGAGCCGCCCTTTTTTTTGTTGAATGTCCCATTAGGACTGTATTTGATAACTGCGGTGAGATGTAGCAGATTTGTGCAGGAAAAAACGACGGCTATCAAAGAAAATAAATTCCAGTGGGGAACTGGTTCTTTCCCGTGAAGTAGGCAGTGAAGGTGTCGGCTTGTGTTGTTTCTAAAGGGAATGAAGACGCCCACTGGTTTATGTCTGGCTGTTTACAGCTGCTGTAAGAGCAGAACTTTTCTCTTTCGTTCCCCTCGAAAAGAAAGCGCGATGCCTTCCTGCTGATGAATTTAGTTAAATTTTCATCGATGAATCGTGTCCGGCAACAGATTGACTTTTTTTGTCTTGTTTTGATCAGAGACGTTGTACATAGATGATAATGTTCTATAATATGGACGTTTTGTTTGTTTGTTTGTTTGTTGTCTTCACTGGTGAATTGCTCACATTTGTTTTTATGATTATTTAAATGGTTATCTAAGTTGATTATGTGTATGAATCTCTGTGTTGTGCGAATATAGAGGTGGCCTTACGTGTGAATGGGACAGTCGACGAGGGCGGAGGTTGAAACTGAGATGTTAGTTTTGGTTGTGTTGGTTTTGAAGTCCCCTCCTCCCGCAAAAAAAAAAAAGCCATATTTCTACAGCACTAATGGAAGTTGGGAATTTTTATTTTTTTTCTTCCGCTTGCACGCTTAAATTAAAAGCTCCGTTTTGGTATTCGAGTCTGGTTTTTTTTTGTGGATTTCTTATCAAAATTGAGATTTTAGCCAAGTTTTTTGCAGTGCCGAAATCAGCCCTTTTTAGCCAAACGCATGTCGGACAAAAGAACGAAGGTGAAGCATAAAGACGAATTTACATTTCGCATATTTTCTGCTTGAAGCGAGTGTTTCCACAAAGGGTGTGAGTAATGATGAGATACAGCGCAGAGATGTTTTGGTAAAGACGATGGGAGAGAATGGGAGAGTATAAACACACAGTATTTAGACGTCGTCCCACTTTGTTTCTTTGGTCCCAGCTGGTGTTTGAACTGAACTTTTACACCAACTGAGATTTGGTGTCATTCTTCTGGTTTTGAGGTTCTGACAGTGAGTACAAAATAAATAAAATAAATCTAGTTCCTGTAACTTAAACTAAACCTGGTTTGATTTGTCAGCACAGTTTCTCGTCTCTGGTGTGCTTATCAGTTGAGAGAATGTATTATTCCTAAGGCTGCTAATTTATTTTCATTATAGATTAATCTGTGTAATTATTCATACATGTTATAAAATGTCAGAAAATGGTGAAAAGTGCCCGTAAAAAGTTCTTAGACTCCAAGGTGACGTCCAAACACAAAGATGTAGAGAAAACTAGTCCTCAGGTTGAGGACTAGTTTTATAGTGTCGATTAATTAACTGAAGAAAATTAAGTTTAAAAATCGTGGCATGACTTATAAAAATCTTAACTCAAAGCTTTTCTTTAGTTTTTAACGGCTTCTCAAGGCCGATTTGGAACTGATAAAGTTGTCAATGAGCTTATTATCAAACGAGCAGTATCTACCTGCTTGTGAAGACTGTAGTAAGTTGGCTTTGAGTTGAGAGTTTGGGGGGGTTTTTTTTGTTATTCATTCATGCTGAAACAGTCAATCAACATTAAAATGATTAATGGGCAGCAGCTTTTGATTGTCAACTAATTTTTTAAGTTGATTATCAAGTAAAAATCCCAAATATTTATTATTATTTTGTTTTTTTTAGTTGTTTTTTAGACTGTTTGTTGGTCAAACAGGCAGTTTGAAAACTACACCTTGGGGAATTATATCACTGCACTGTTTTTTTTTTGTTGACATTTTCTAGACTAATAATGCATTGATTAATCAGAAAAGTGATCAGTAGATTAATTGATGATGAAAATAATGATTAGCTGCAGACCTTATATTAGTAAATACTCAGTATTGTAATACAGGTGTTATTCCCACCTGGCCAAACGATCAGAAACAAGAAACAGATTAAACCACTCCAGATGAACTTTTGAGAGCTTTTTTAAATTATTATTTGTTGACAGATTTTGCATTGATTTGTAATCACAAATACAGAGTATTTATTACATTATGTACATTGATGACTAGATTCACATTTTCTCACTCTTCAATCCACAGAAAGTGAAGTTATCAACAAAAACGTGATGTGGTTGCTAAAATCTCTTATCAATAAAGAACGTTCACCATTCAGGGTATTTCTAAAGCTTTGTACACAAAATTTGTTAAACAAGTTTTTTGTAAAATGTCATTTGTCCAAAAATCACAGACAAAAACTGGCATTCGCATTGGAAACATCACTATTTTATATGGATGGGTTTAGATTGTAGCCTAAAAATTAACAAATAGAAAACATCATCATGTTCCTGTCCCTTTGCTGTTCGCACTCATTAACTTGGTTTCCTGTGTTTTCCTCAATTATGAGAAGTGGAACTTTTCAGACGTTTTTGAGTGTCAGACTCCAGAAAAACTGGAGTTTGTTCACATCTTGCTCTAAAATTATCGTGTAATGGTTAAGAGCGATGAAATGAGTGCAATTACGAACGGATCCCAATGAAACATCAAGAATCCATATTTATTATTAAAATATCATATGTTGGCAGGCTTGACGGACCTTTTTATATAATTTAATTTTACTCATTCGGAATGTGGACCTCAGCTGTTGCTCTGAAAGCTTTTTACTTTAAATTCCCGACCCCCGTTCGAAGGAGATTAAGAGCATCTACATGTTTCTGGCACTTTGTGATCAACTCATCTTTCCTGAGGAGACCTAGCAGCACTCCTCATTTCATCGGTACTGTTTGGTATGTGAAGTCCTTTCCCATCATTGCATAAAGTCTGTTTCTGCTGTGTTTAACACCAAAGTTTGTGTGGCTTGTCTGCATGGTACTGTACTGAACCGTCTTTTTTATCCGATGAAGATATGAATGGACGTTCTTGTGCTTCTTTGTTTTTGTCTACCCTCGAGCGTTCAGCGTCTGACAAACAAGCTCTGAGAATATAGTGACTTAAAAACAAAACAACAACAAAAAAAGCACAAGAAATGTTCTGTGATGATTCGGTACTGTGGAGGGAATCATGTTTTAGTTGGTCATGTTGTCTGATATGTTTTTCAGCTATTTGCCTGTTTTCCTATTTAAAAAAAAAAGGCATTGATGTAAAAAATACTGCGTTATTTGAATAAATAAGATCAGCTGTTTATCACTGTTGTGGTTTAATCACACACAAATGATTACCTGAGAAAACAAAAATGCCCAAATTTGACCGTTGACTGTATAAAAGACTTTTCTTGAGGGATGAGAGTTGACTTTATCCCCAGAGATATGACCTAGACTTGTCTTAAAGGACAATACTTGAATCTGACTTTCTATGAAGAATTTCGGTCTCGAATCGCTTGAGACGAGGATTTGGACATGTCTCATGAGATGGATTCTCCCCGAAGGACTTGAGGCTTTGACTTTTCTCGAATTACTTAAACCTGCAGAGCGGAACTTCTGCCTTCTTCTGGCAGTTAGACTGTGTTTTGTCTAAATCTGCCTTACCAGCGGGACTTGAGAGGGTTTAAAACAGACATTCGTTCTACTAGATCAGAACGTATTAAGACCTGCTGACTTATTGATACAACCGGGCGTTTACTCTGCCTTTATCACAGCGCTGACATTAGCCAGGCTGCTAACGCTGGCTTTGCAGTCCCGCTGCCAACAATAATACCACTTGGAAACTTTCCACTTTAAGGTCTTACATGACCGTGCCATGATAAGACGATTAAGACGAAAAACAAAAAAACAACAACTATTTATTGGTTAAATTGCATTAGTCAGCTGATATTGCAGTGTTTATATTTCTGTCGGATCGTAACGTCTAACAGACTCCCAGCAACTATATGTAATTGTTTACTGATTGGCATCATCACTGACTGTGTGCACATGTGCATGACATGCAGAGACAGGCTTCACGGGCAGGCCCATGTGTCCATGATGATGCAGCTCACGGTGGATGCGTTCTGCCAAATTCAAGTCGTACGCTTGTTCTGACGTCTGAAAAAGTGATAACAAACGTGTTTTAATGCTCCACTGCACTGCCCGTAAAGCAGCGACGTCTTTGTGAGGACCTTTGCTCCTGCTCGTCCTGTTTAAAACCCAAAGGGCAGACCTATCAGTGGTCACTCTGCAGAGGAAGGCTCAGCATACACACTAGAAAGGCTGTAGAGACTCAAGACACTGTGACTGAAATTAGTTGTTAGTCTTTAGAGGGAAAGAAAATACACCTCTTCAACCATGACCACTTTTGACGACATCTTAGAAGAAGCTGGGAAGTTCGGCCGCTGTCAGAAGCGAATCTTCGCCCTGCTGTGCATGGTGTCCATGCCCTGGGCGGGGGTGTACGTTGGCATTGTCTTCCAGGGTTTCACCCCAGATCACTGGTGTCGGGACTCTGCGGTGGGGGAGAGGAGGCAGGCGTGCAGCTGGAGCCTCGAACACACCCGCAGGCTGACGATGCCGCTGGTCAACAGCTCTGGAGTGCTGCAGCTGAGCACCTGTACGCAGTACGAGGTGGACTGGAACACCACAGAGCTCACCTGTGACGCACAGGAACTGAACCTCAGCAAAACTCCCACAACTGAGTGCAAAGAAGGCTGGGAGTACGACTATGAGGGGAGACAGTCCTTTGTTACTGAGGTAAGTATCAAAGGGAAAGAATAAAGTAAAACATAAAAAGAAATTGGTGAAACCTATGAAATCGACTATGCAAAATGATGCAGCTTGGAAGAATGTAAATAAGAACAGGCTCTTATTCATAGATGCAATCCAGACATGTTAGTACACTGTGTATTAACTGGTCTACAGAAGTACAAACGGTTCCAACAGATAATTCAACACTCAAAGCCTCTTGTTGCATTTTTGGCTGGTGACGTATCTAGATGATTAACAAATGAGATTCAAGACACTTTGAATGGCAAGCCCTTTAACATTTAATCATTAGCAGTAATAGCAAACGTAGATATCAACAATTACTTATTGACTAGTTAGAATTCCAACGACGCTCCACCACTTTTTTTTTTTTTTGTCCAAGTGTGGAAACAGAATATTTGCAGTTTGAATCATCCGGTTGAAATTCATATTTATTTTTGAAGATTTTTTGTTTTGTGTACGCCGCGCTTTCCATTAGTGACTTATGGGCATTTCAAGTAAGTTACTTCAGTAAGCAAGTAGTAGTCCACCTTTCTCCTTCTCTTTTCCTCTCTAAAAGAGAAAGTTCATGTCTTTTATGAAAGGTTACTAGTTTTGCTGCTATTCACCAATAAAGTACACCGTTGCATGCCGGACGAGCGCCCCGGTACATGGCACTACACCTCTGCAACCAACATATCTATAATGTATTTTTGACTTGCGGCAATTCTAATTACAGATATATACAACTCATTTCCCACTAATCAAAAATGTTAATGCCTGAAATTACCATTTAATTTCTTACTAGTACAAATGTTCATTGTAGGCATCAGTCTGACTTCTATTCAGACTCACTTGCAGATATCTATAATTCAATTTCGACATGTTTTTCATAATGATTCCAGTCATTTTTCAGTAATAAATAAGTAATAAGTAAATTCAGTAATTAATAATATAGCTGTCTGCACTTTGTCGGTTGGATTAAAAAAAAAAATCAATTAATGAAGAAAATGATCAGCAAGTTAATCCATGATGAAAATAATCGTGAATTTCAGTCCAACAAAAAATATTTAATTACAGTAAAATCCCGTTTTTACATGAATGCATGAGTCATAATTATCCATTGATATCAAATATAATAGTACAGGGGACATTTTACTACTTTTAATACTTTACATTTTGTTAATCACACTTACAGACTTTAATTAAATTAACATTTTCGATGTTGGAACTGAGTATTTTTACAGTGTGGCATTAATACTTATATATTTTATACAGATCAGAAAATTAAACGGTCTCAAAAATTCAAAATAAGTCTCAAACATAAACACAATTTCTTTTAACTATCACACTTAATTTACACTTTTTAGAGAAATGAAATGAGAAATTTGTTTGTGTGTTGTTCCAGTTTGACCTGGTGTGTTCAGACGGGTGGTTGGTGGATATGTTCCAGGCCACTCTCAACGTGGGCTTCCTGGTTGGGAGTATCGCCATTGGCTACCTGGCCGACAGGCAAGTTTGTGATTGATTGGTTAGTCTGGTTTAATTGTTGCTGTGATGCCGTTAATTTTAATTGGATGTAAAAAAAAAAAAAAAAAAATTCAGTCTCACTTTTGAGAAAGAGAAAGTTACTTATACTTAATTGTTCTTCTGTCCTCAGGTTTGGCAGGAAAATGAGCTTCCTGATGTCCAACTTGTTGAATGGGATTGCAGGAATCCTGGTGGCCGTGGCTCCGAATTACGTGTCTTTACTGGTTTTCAGAACGCTCTACGGGTTCGGAGTGAAAGGAGGCTGGGTGGCCGGATACGTGCTGAGTAAGAACTTTAACCTCGCAGATTTACAGTCGTGACTCCGACAAAGTTAAAGAAACGTTCCTCTTCTTTGTCCTGCCACAAATCGAGCATTATTGGACACGCGAAAACTTCTCTCTCAGTCACAGAGATCGTCGGGGTGGAGTTCAGACGCACAGTTGGTGTCATTTATCAGATGTTCTTCAGCGTCGGCATCCTATTACTCCCCCTGCTCGCCTACTTCATCACCGACTGGCGTTGGCTGCAGGTGGTCATCACCGTCCCCTACATCCTCTTCCTGTCCTACTACTGGTGAGAAACACTTATTATGCATTTTCTTTGCAGGAAGTGAAGTCTTTAAATTGCACCAGTTTACTTTTTGAGAGGATTTATTAAAACATCGAGTAGGGCTGTCACTATATCAGATTCTTACTGCACGATTATTGTGGCCAAAAGAATTGACGATAACGATATTATTGCAAAATCTAGAGAATATTTTTTTAACTGGCATTTCCTGTAGACTGAGGTGGTCACAATGAAACTAAAACAAACTGCTCATGCTGTCGAGATAACTTTATTAGGGTGCTGGTACAGAGTCTCGCTCTCGTCTGTCTTCCCCTTCGACATGATCTTGCGCAGCAGTCGTAGCCACACACTGTGGTGGTTGTCCGCTAGCTAGTTACTGCATCGTCTATAGAGTTCAGGCAGAGCAGCCGGAGGACGTCAGAGCAAAAATCCTCCATAAAATATGATCCAGTTCCACCAAAATCAGTGAATAAAGTTGTGGTTTTTGTACAGGAATCAGTGAGGCCCCGCCCCCAGAAACACTCCCGATGCGCCCTTCTGACATGAAATAAAATAAAATTGATTGATTGGGTGGATGGCGTGATATTAACAATGGTTGGTACTAGCTGGTGCAAGAAAACTTCAGCTTTTGTTTTACCAAAAGAAAACATGATCAGATTTTGATCTAATTATACACAATTTTCTTTTATTATTGATAATTATCCTCCTTGATTAAAACACTTTATGTTTATGTTGTCATTGCCTCATGAACACTTCGTATTTGCAGGTTTATCCCGGAATCTCCAAGATGGCTTCTCTCTCAGAACAAAAAGTCCAAAGCTGTGGAGATCACAGAGGCCATGGCCAAAGAGAACAAGATGACGCTGTCCAAGAACATCGAGGTAGCTGCCGGTTCCACGAGGACAAAACAAACACACTGAAACCAGATCAGACAACATCTATTCATCTCTGAGAATTAGACGCACACTTTATTTTATTTATTTTATTTTTGCTACAGGTGCAACTCCATTCACTTTTTGTACTTAACTTTTTATGATAACTTTCTTTTCTCTTCACCTTATTTGTTTTTATTTTTGCTCATTGTATGATGCTCATTATGTATACAGTGGTCTAGTTTTTAGTACGTTTTTTTTTTCTTATCTACACAAGACGTGTATTTGCACTTCAGCTGCTGTGACACTGCAGTTTCGCTGTGTAGGCTCAAGAAAATTTATGTTATCTTTTCTAGAAAATAACAGTTTATTACTGTTTTTTTATGCGGGTAAGATTTGTAAAATCTCAATGCCGTTCTCTCTGTGAAATTCTAAAGAAGAAGCAATTTTACTGTTTGGTACATGCACAAGTTATTGCAGAATCAAGGCTTTACAGATGTGAGTTAAGTATTTTAAATGTAATTTTTTTTTTAAAATGCTAAAAGAAGAAAGCGTCTTGTTCTGTATTTATTAGCAGCTTTACTCCAAGTGTGTGTTTGATCCCGCAGTCTCTGACAGATGATAACGCAGAGTCCACAACTGCCTCCTTCATGGACCTGATCCGAACTCCAAAAATGAGAAAACATACTTTAATTCTCAGCTACAACTGGTGAGTTTTTTTGTTTTTAGACATTGTTTTTTTTTTTTTGACTTAACATTTGACTGTATATAAAGATGGATGACATGAGAGCTGCCCAAAAGTGAAGCCAAAACGTCTCGATCGCCCCCCTGGTGGTGGGCTGCAGTATAGATCATATACCCCTCCTCCTCAATGATTTCAGGTAGGACATGTGCCAAACTAAAAACTCAAAGTAGGGAGTTGTTCAAGTGTTAATTTTTCTGATCAGTTTGATTTTAATTAGTTATTTGATTCTATAAAAATAGGGTAAAACATCATGCTTGACAGCTGAACCCTGCTCGCAATTGGGCGGGCGGATGTATGGGCGGGAACTTGATACCGCGGCTACGCTGCCTGGTCGCAACTGTGCAGACTGGCTCGTCACCAGCGCAAGATGGCAGCGCTCATATCCGGGATATTTTGGCTTCACTTCTGTACAGTGGAAGGAAGTTGAGACACGTCGTCCATCTTTATTTATGTCAAAGGGCTTAACTGATACTACAGCAGTGGAAATAAAATAATGAAAGACTGTTTATATACTGATCCATCTTTGGGACACACCTACTATTCTGCCTCTGTCGATTCCAGGTTTACCAGCGCTGTGGTCTACCAGGGTTTGATCATGAGGCTGGGCATTCTGGGAGGAAACGTCTACATCGACTTCCTCATCTCTGGTCTGGTGGAGTTCCCTGCTGCCTTCCTCATCCTGTTCACCATTGAACGCATCGGCAGACGCCTTCCCTTCGCCGCCGCCAACATCGTAGCCGGAGCGTCCTGCTTCATCACTGCCTTCATTCCTGAAAGTAAGTCGTCTCAGGGGACAAGTGGAGATGTGGAAGAAGCCATTCAGATGTCACTTGGCACTATTTTTAAAAAAATCTATATTTTTCTTTGTCCTTGCAGGCATGTTCTGGTTTAAGACGGTGGTGGCCTGCATCGGTCGGTTGGGGATCACCATGGCCTTTGAGATGGTGGTGTTTGTTAACACCGAGCTCTACCCAACGTTTGTCAGGTAGGATGTACAAACTGTAAACTCTCTTGGCTGTTTGTTTGTGGGATCTCGTTTCTACAGACACTGAACACACGTTTATACTAAAGTGCCAAATTAAAAGCCTCAGTAAATTCATTTGGACAACCACAAGCAGTTCACTGACAATAAATGTGGTCTTCGGCGCTCCACCAGCTACTCCGTCCTGCTCCGATCTATACAGACTGACAAACTATTTATAGTTCAGTTTTTAGCCTCAGCTGCTTGTGCTGATATTAATGCTAAAATTTAGCAAGCTAAAATGCTAAATGTACGCATCTTAAAGTGTTAAAATGCTTAATATTACCTGCTAAAGTAAGTGTGTTAAGATCCAGACGTTACATCCATTAATTAATTATTTAGACCTGGACACAACGACGGCAGCCTCGCTTCTAATTTTGCCCAGTGGTCACTTGCGGTATTGCACTCACCATAGACCATTATAAAAGAGAAGTCTGTAAAAGATCCTGAGTCCATTCATTCTAATGGGAGAAGTGAACGTGATCACAAATTTAAAGCTGATTCTTTTGCCCCCATAATCACCAAAGTAAAAAAGTGGACCAATTTTTCAAAAGCCACATGTCTTCTGGATATTCTGACAAACCAATCAGGAGAAAATTAACTTTGTTCGAGGCCTGTCTCTGCCTCACCAACACACTCTTGCGAGATCTCGAGGTCTGTAGCGAGCATATTAAGCTAGCAGATAAAAACGAGCTGCAGAATAAAGCGCAAACATCACATTTATGACTGTATCTAGTTTTTTTTTTAAAAGCTTTAATTATTCGCTGCTAACATGAGACTTAGCGGGACTTTTAGCTTGTTCAACAAAACAAGAAAAAATTAAAAGTGCATATTTTCAATGTCAGAAGAGCTACCTGACATATGCAAATATAATGTAAATTTGCTATACATGCGGATGTGCATATTATCACTTATGACAAGTATAGAAAAGAACGAAAGTTTAGAAACTAACCAGTTGTTTTCATGTCTGCAGGAACCTGGGAGTGTCAGTTTGTTCCACTCTGTGTGATGTTGGAGGCATCATAGCCCCCTTCCTGCTCTACAGACTGGCTGTCATCTGGCTGGAGCTGCCACTCATCATCTTTGGTGGGTTTTATATCATTATGGAGTGAGAATATTTGTCCTCCATTTTCACATTGATTTCACGTTGGACTGATAACAGAAAAAGCTAATGTGTGATGAAAGTTAAGAATATGTTGGATTGTGGTGCGCAGGGTCTCTGGCTTTCCTGGCAGGTGGTTTGGTGCTGCTGCTTCCCGAGACCAGGGGCGTGCCGCTGCCTGACACCATCGATGACATCGAGTTCCCAGAAAAGTGAGTACCCAATGCTAAATCCACGCAGCAAAGGAAGACATGTTTAGCTTCTTTATTAGACACATTTTTTCTTTGTATCTAGTTTACATACTGTATATATACATGTATATTTACATAAATATTCTGGATGCAGTTTCTCACATAATATGTTGATGATGCTGCACTATTTTTCTAAATAATATACATTAGATCAGGGCTGCAACTGAGGGCTATTTTTATTATCAATTAATTAATTACTACACAATGGAATAAAATAGGGAAAATACACTTGTATTAACATGTATGAGAGCGAAAAAGCAGCAAATTTTCACATTTGAGAAGCTGGCACCAACAAAATGTTTCCACATTTGCATAAAACTGACTAAAACAAAACTTCATCAGTGGTGGAAAATGTACTCGGATCATTTACTCAAGTAGAAGTAGCAATAAAACGGTGCAAAAATACTGGTACAAGTAAAAGTCTTGCATTTGAAATGTTATTTAAGTAAAAGTACAAATGTATTGCCATCATGCAGAACAGCCCATTTCCGAATAATATATATTATTGAATTATGATTAGTGGCGCATTCATGGTACATCCTTTAATATTAAATTAACTAGTAAGTAAAATGATCAAATAAATGTAGTGGAGTAAAAAGTACATATTTCCATCTGATCTTTTTGTGGAATAGAAGTATTAGGTAGCAGAAAGAAGTTAATACCACAAAATCGTAGTTAAGTATAGTACTTGAGTACTTTCCCCCCTGTACTTGATGTACGTCATGTAATTTTTCTGTGTGTTTTTAGAATGAAGTACAAAGCTTCATTGAGGAACCAGCAGCTGACCAACCTGCTGCCTAACAATGACGTATCAACCAACAAAGATCCAGCAACGGTTTAATCTCCCTCTGTGGTCAAAGTATTTATTTATGTTGTCTGACAGTGTTGCTTTTGGATATATTCGGTACCTTTTTTGATTTTTGTTTTTGACTATGTAGCCGCCAGCTATATCAAAGTTTTCTGTGTTTTTCTGTGATTTTTATCACCCACAAAGAATTGAGTGTTTAGATTAAACTGCTGTTATGTGCCTTTGTAAATTATTATAGAATTACAGTATTAAATTATTAAAGAGTTTTCACACAACTTAGCCTCCAAGTGTTTTTACTGAAAACCCTGAAGATTTGAGTACTGGTTTATTTGTTGACAACCGTGGTTTCCTTGTCAAGCTGCTACTTTGTCAGAAAGAGCAACTGGTCTGTTTACAATGCAACCAAACAAACCCACATTCTTTTAACTGCAACAGCGATCTGATTTAATGCTGCATGAGAAATTTTGTGTCACTAATTTTCAATAAAAGCCACCCCATGTTTCACCAATTGAATGTGTTTAATGTGAGGCAGCAGCAGTAGGAAAAGTTCTTATTTTTTATTAGGACTCCCTTTAAAAGGTGCTAAAAACTAAATTGACATATATGAAGATGGCTGACACGTCTCCACTTCCTCCCACTGAAGACAAAATATCTCGGATACGAGTGCTGCCATCTTGCGCTGGTGACGTCATTTGGAGCCAGAGTCTGCACAGTAGTGATCGGGCTGTGGATGCGGTATCGAGTTCAAATTTTGTTTGATGTGTGTGTTTTTAGTTTGGCCCATGTCCCATCTGCTAACATGGAGGGGAGATATTTATGACTTATACTGCAGCCAGCCACCAGGGGGCAATTGAGATATTTTGGCTTCACTTTTGAGAAGCTCTCATGTTGTCCATATTTATATACAGTCAATGGCCTTACTTTTTTACTCTCAGGAATATGAAATTTAAAAGAAGACAAAGTTCTTATAAATGTTATACAAACATTAGTACAATAATGAAATAAAGATTGGCCAAAAGCCTAAGATTGGCAAATTTGTAGTTTAAATCAACAACAACTGCCGTCACTCATTTGGCTTTCTTGTGAGTCGGAGACTCACATAGTCCCCCATTTTCAGAGGCTCAAAAGTAATTGGACAATTCAGGTGTGGCCTATTCCCTCGTTATTTCATGACAAATTGAGCAGATAAAAGGTCTGGAGTTGATTCTAAGTGTTGAACCTGCATTTGGTAGCTGTTCAGGGGAACTCTCAATATGAGGTCCAAAGAGGTGTCGATGCAAGTGAA
>JBBPCS010000238.1:1563803-1595556 GCA_037974645.1 Hollardia meadi
TTTGGTCCCCATGAGGACTATTGGTCCCAACAAGGTCAGTGATTATGCCAGAAAAGGTCCCCAGTAGGTAACAAAAAAGCGCACACACACACATACACACACACACACACACACACACACACACACACACACACGCACACGCACACACACACACACACTGCCATAGTTTTTGCATAAAGTATAAGTGCCACATTAAAATCCTTAAAATGGCACCTATTTCTTCTCCCTCATTAAAAATTCCAGAATATATGAATATGCAAATATTTTTAATTAGACAAGTTTAACAGCTGGACACAACATGTCTCCTCCTTCACTGTAAAGTCCATTCTCAGTGTGTGTGCACTGACGCTTCAAGTTTCCACATCACACTTGTGTACGCTGAATGTTAAACCAGGATTGGCTTCCAAACTATTTGTGGTGTCACAAATCATGCTCGTAGGCCCCGCCTCTTAAAATCAGATTTTCAGTGAGCGCAGAGAACATTTACACTTTGAGCAATGAATGTGAAAACAGCCTTATAGTGTCAGACTCTGCACATACATCATTCTACACAGTGAAGCTCAGATAATCAGGAACAAGAAGAAAAACAAGATTTTGACAGGAGGAGGGCTTTAAAGGATAACTTTAGTTTTTTAAATCTGTCTTCAAAGAATTGGCAAGTGCCCATATGAACAAATCTCCTACTAAAAGATTTAAACTGGACAGACACTGATTAAGCCTGTTTGTAGCTATGAATTAGTTGCCAGCTAATTGTAGAATCAGTTAATCATTTAAGTGCAGCATTTTTAAACAAACCTGGATTCATTTATTCCTGTTTACTGACTGACAGGGCATATACAACGTGACCTAATGCGTATAGCACACCACTTTTAACAACATTTCACCTGTCCGTAAATGCATTTTAAGCTTTTCGCATGTCAATTAATGCTGTCTGCATTTCAGGGGTTTTGTACCTGCAGGATAGGATAAAGTCAATCATGGTTAACAAGAAGAAACACGTGGTTAACGTTGTGAAACAGTCCCAGTTTGGCTGGTTTTAGGTGTAAAAACGACTTGGTTAGGTTTAAGAAAAGATTATGCTTTGGGCTAAAATAAGTTTATGTTACGGGAGTGCCAGGAACATGAGGGAGCGGGTTGGACCCGGGTGCAGAGGCAGGAGGCACAATGGGTTCCATGACCTGTTTTATTCAAATAAAGGCAAACTCAAGTCTTTGGCAGGCGAGGGTAGAAACAAATAACAAAAATCCACAACGGAGTCCAAAACTTAGAGGCAAAAACGAATGACGAGCACAAGAAAGACAGGCAGGAATGGAGGTACACATGGTAACATTCACAATGAACTGACAAAGATAAAAAGGAAACTCACAGACTTTAAAGGGAAGGTAACAAGGAACAGGTGAAACTAATCAGGGCGGGGCAGACAATGAATGAGGAGGGAAAAGAACAATGGGAGGAAGTGTAAAGCAGGACAAGATACAAGAGGAAAGGACCTAGAAACTCACATGATAACAGAGGAAGTAACTAACAAATATAAACTACAAAGTCAAAACCATATCACAGGAAAATGACACTAAAACTGAAACCCTTACGAGCATGGGACTGATATGAGATCAGTGACCTTTGACCTTTGACCTCCAAAATCTAATCAGTTCATTCTTGAATCCAAGTGAATGTTTGTGCCAAATTTGTGCCAAAGAATTTCCATCAAGGCGTTCCTGAGATAACGTGTTCACGAGAATGTGACGGACGGACGGACAACCTGAAAAACATAATGCCTCTGATCACGGCTGTCGCTGGTGCATAGGCATAAAAATATCCTACAGGATGGTATGTACTGAGCTCCCACTGCTATTTATTGTATCTGTTTACTGGTAATTTTGTGACGATGTATCCTGAAACAGCCACCAGGAAGAGGAGATGGCAATCCCCCAAAACTACAACCGGCCACTGTTGGAGGGAATACCAGGTGGAACTTACTCACAGCCGATGCCAGGATGCAGCAGCGGTTACATTCGTGGTAAATAAAGTTGTAGCTCTTTGTAAAGTTTTAAAATTGCTACGTGCTGGTTAAAATTTTAGAATTGTTGGTTTTTTGAATATTTATCTTTTTCATCTACAAGACGTTTGAGCATGAGGATATAATTTCCATCCTTGTTGTCCTTGTTGGGGTTACATCAAGGCACTGCTATAAAATGTACTGAATAACAATCAATGGATCCTGAAGATTTATGATCTCCGTATAAGAAGTACTCCACAGGAGATTAAGATATGCTCACCAGCCACAATCCTATCCCTTGCAGCCCTGCCACTGGGTTGGGGAAAACACACTGGTTCAAGTTGGTTCTGTCAGGTTCAACACTCACTACGAAGACAGTGAAACCTTCCCTTCAGGTGCCCAAAAGTCATTTCAGTTTGAGCCCTTGTTCTGGCTCGGGCTTTGTTGTAGAGTGTCTGTGGCCCTGGGGCTCACTCAGGGAATGGGGTCATAAGAAATAGCCTGCAGACATATCCCATGTCTCCAAGCAGGATCCCATCATAATGACCTGTAAGATGATCAATAAGTGGCAACAAATTAGTAGTGAAATGCACATTTTACCCTACAATGTTAAAATGGTGCAAGTTGACTCCCTGAATATTCTGGAGTCATGCACAGATCCAAGTCATTTTGCAGACAGGAAGCATTAGAGATCATCTCAAAATTGCAAATGAGTGGAGGCGGGTCAATTAGATGTGACTTTGTGTCAGAAAGTGTCCTATCGGGCTACTGAAGGTATGTCAGCCCCTCCTGTTCACAAAGTCTTCAAAGTCGCCAAATGTAGACATTCTCTTAATGTAAGTGCAGTCTACTGCCCCAATAACATTTGGGAATGTTGTGCATGCAGATTAAACCATTAGTCTCGGGTTAAAATTATTGCATGTCAAAATATTTGAAGGTAATATTACCTGCAACTGAGTAAAAACCCTCTTTGATGGTTTGCATTCCAAGGTGGCTAGCAAACACAATGAAAATGTTCCAGAACATCTTGAGGACACTTTTCTAATAGCGCAGCGCACAGCTATTTCCTCCAGCCTTTCTGCATCACCGACCGTGTACAAGAATGTACCACTTGCAAAAAAAAAAAAATGCAGCACAATGCACAAGGTCCGTGTACCTCTTAGAGAATTACCGCCAGTTGCCAAGCAAATGAATACCTGCAGCATTCTTTTATCACACATATTGTTATCTTCAGGGCACGTCTATATTACATACAGCAAAAACAAGCAAGGATCCTGGAGCACAACTGGCTTATTAAACAACAAAGCGAAGCTAAACAGTTACATCCATCTACTCTACACTTAATTCAACAGGCTAACCTACAAAATAAACAGTAAAACAACATAAAACTCGGCAAAACTTACAGATTCCAAGTTTGAAGTCGTGTCCACTGTTGAGGCTAGACCTCGTTGATAATGCAGTCCGTGGTAAAATTCACACCTCCTTTAGCTTATAAAGTTATCGGAGCAGTCTGGGATTAAAATGCACAAACAATTTAATAGTTTTCCAGTGGTTATGGGGAAAATTCCATCACTTTAACATTAAAGTTAATCCACTCTTGAATTCCTCAGATGGGACTAGATTAAGACTAAGATCTTGCAGCCAACAACAGAGAAGTCCCTGTGCTTAGAGAGGGGAAGACCCAAAAAGCATAATATGTCCCCTTTAATGTGGAAATGTTAGATGTTTAAGTAATATGTTTATTTAATAAGAAAAAAAGAGTTCAGAGCCTGCTTGTATCTAAGCTTTGTGCTCCGAGTGCAGTGATCCTCTCAAAAGGATGCCAAATTTCAGAACACAACCACCAACTGTGATTTAATGTCAGAGCTGTTTAATCATGATCATGACATTATACAACAATAACAATAGAAGATATTTCAAAAGGGATCAGAAACTTTAAAGCATTGATACACTTGCTCTCAACTATGGGTTTCCTCACAAGCAACTAATTTCAATTTTAGCACCTTCTGTCAGCTTAGTTATCAAGCTTTTGGACAATTGAAAGCTGAGTGGATGGTGTTTGAAAATTTGAATAGTCAACTGTCACAGATGGGGTCTGCAAAGAAGAGAAGGATTTATTTACTGTGGCCAAAATATTCAGTGCTGGTGTGCAGGATTTATTACATTCATTCAAAAATAATTTAAAGTCCCATACAAAATGGCTTTTAGCTGTTCAAAAGCACATAGCCAAACTTGTGTAAGGCACTTAATAAAAAGGACGAAAAGATTGCAAACTGACAATCTATGGCAAGTGGATGACTAACCACTCAAAGCTGTCATTGTATTGAACATTTACAAAAAAAATACAGGTCTTGTGGACGGTGTGCTGAAATTGAGGGGAAGCTAGCCACAAAAGCCACAAAAATATTGACGACCTCTAAAGTTAACTGAATGGCTTTTTATCAACAGGGTCGAGAGCTCTCGGTGGACCTGTATTAAGAAGAATAGAAGAGTAAAGAGTTTGACTCTTTAAGTTAAGAGTCTTAAATGTTAGATTTAGTTTGAATTTGAAACATACAAGTTAGTTCAACATCATTCCATCCATCTAACTTTAAGTGTTTCTGTTATGTCAAGGATTTTAGAAATAACGGACATGTAATGGAATAATGGACAACACCACTACTTTATGCACTCATATTGGAGAAAACTTATTGTATTGTACACACAATTGTACACATACTTTTGTTATTGCCCTCCAGTGTCTTTTTCCTGTTATGTTCATTAAGTAAAGTACATTTCCCCCAAAGTCTCTCTTTGTCGTCAGTAACGACAAAGAAAAACTAGTTAGCCTACAGTACGATTCACTGTGGCTCACTGCTGCAAACAGATTGAGAAAGGAGAGTGATAAGTCCACTTTTTAATCCCAAAAGTTTAAAAAAGTAAAGTCAGATTTCTCCTCCCGCCGGTAAACAGCTCCAGATCAAAGCAGAATCTGGTTGTGTATTCCTCCAGAAGCCCCAGGCCTGCCCCGTCTCTTTCCTCCAGAGTTTCCTGGGTCTCAGCAGCTGAGCAGCGGCTCTGTCCCTCCGCTCCAATCGGTCCTCCCCATGCAACACTGTGCAAAGCCCTGCTACATGTGCGCCTGTTTCACTAAAGTTGAACACATGTTCAACTCATGGTATACCCTTTTGCATTGACTTTTAATTGACTTTTAAAATTATGTCAAATTTATATGTATGTAGCACCATTTCACCAAGGAAAATGGTGAAATGTCAAGGAAAACCCGTCTTTTAGCGGGCAGAACCCTCACAGCAGAGCCGGGCTCCAGGTGGGCGGCCATCTGCCTTGACGTCATGTTTGGTGTGAAAACAAGTAAATTATTTTCAAAGGATATTATTTCCGAAGAGATTTAAATATGTCACAGAATAATGGAAACTCTAATCTGATCTTCTCTGTCGTTTAGAGCTACTGTTATTCCACCTCGTCCTCCTGTATAAAAGTTACGAAGGTGGACTGGGGGGATCATTAGTGTTCTGCCTCTGAGTCGACAGAGGAGGTACTAACAGAGCTGCATCAGCGACAACATATCAACATGTTATGTGTGCAACCCACAGCTGGGAAATTTCAAAAGCAGCTATCAGCAGTTAGCAGCTAACTTAAAGAAGAAGGTCTAAGAGGTCCTTACACTCGGAGCAGAGGACGAAATCATCCTCCGTATAACAGAAATGATTGGTGGTAAGTTATTCCATTGCTTAAAAATGCTAACATGCTATCTAAAATCACAAACTGGGCCTTCCTTGTTTTTTTTCAGTGCAAAAACACAGTGCTGGCACAATGAAGGGCCTTCTTTGCAGCTGTATTGCACAATCTCTGTAAAAAGGACAATAGAAATCGACTCTGAGCATGTTAATTAAGGAAGTCTATTTCTTTTGTGTGTTTTTTTGGGACAATAGTCGAAGTCAAATGCATAGAAATAGAAGCTAGATAAGGCTGAAGCTACACAGACAATAGCAAGATAACAAGATAATTGTTAATGGTGGTATTATTATTTAACACCAATTTTATGTTAATAGAAACCTAATAAATAATAGTAGCCACGTAAGAGCACTGAGACAAATAAAATGATGCCTGAATTTTCCTCATCTGTGTATGCTGATTGGAAAAGTTGGTCCTTGTAAGTATAGAAATGGACATGTGACAACACATAGAAACACAGTTACAGTTTACTTTTTGACAGTTGTGCGTGTGTCTGTTCCCTTCACTTATACCACATCAGTTGTCCCAGTAGGGCAGGATCCAGCTCACACTAAACGCTCCCCTTATTAAGTTCACGGGTCTGGCTCAAACACTTCACAGTGGGACGATATATATGTGTGTGTGTGTGTGTGTGTGTGTGTGTACTTGCCTTTATATACATGTGAGGACCCAATCGGAACAACACATTTGCAAAGACTTTTTTACTTGTGAGGACATTTTGGCTAATCTAGGCGCAGAAAAGGTTAGGATTCTCAAATAGCACATTTGTTTAGGCAGCATATTTACTACAGCACAAATCCCAGTGCCAGACTGAACGTTTAAATCCACTGTTTAAGCACAGCCAGCTCTTAGTTGTTTATAGTAATGTTGACGTAATCTCAGACCTCAATTAAAACTGCCAGGGATCTGTTAGGTTGAGTAATGTAATTTAATTAATTGTAATTAATTGTAATTTGTGATTTGTAATTACATTTTATTCTTGTTATTAAAGCAGCTGGCTCTCCATGATCTGGACTGTTGTCGTTTAGGGTTCAGTATCTTGCCGCACTTCATCATGCAGACTCCAGGGGACGGGGATTGAACCACCAACCTTCTGATTAGTGGACAACCGCTCTACCTGAGCCAGCTCTGTTCCAACTGAATGCAACACAGAATAGACAGATTAGACTGTACAGGTGTGCCTAATAAAGTGGCCACTAAATGTATTAAGAGTGGCAACTGGACCGACATTGTGTTGACTATTGAGGGATGTCCTCAGTTCTAATAGTTGACAGTTCCAGACAGTTGGTTCTTAATATAGTGGATGCATAAGTTTGTTGGACTTTGCCAAACATTGCATTTAATCTTACTATTATTAGGTGTTAAAGCGAGATGTGGAGGGTTGAAATACATATATATTTTTTAATATAGCAGATTTAAATTAAAATGCGTAAGTCCAAATGCCCCAAAGTAGGACTTTAGTGAAATGAGTACGTTTCTTCACACTTTCAAACATACGTAAATTGTCAATTTTCGAAATAGTGTTATTTTTACTGCCATTGCTTGATCTTTCTATTTATTCATAGAACAATATATAGTACTTTTGGTCAATTTATGTTTTAATATAGTCATATTTTATAGTATCAAATGGTAATAATGTATATACACCAAAGTGAGTTTAAATAGAAAAGAAATAAAATGCTCCCACTAACAACCCTGTATAACGTTGAGTTGGTTGGGTTATTTGGGGGGTGAAATAAGGTGGGGCTTAGAGGCAGAAGGGCCACCAAAATGTCCTGCTAAAGGCTGGCAATCTTTTGCTTGGGTACTTAACTTATTATCATTACTCAAAGAAATTTGAAAGAGTAGAACTTAATTTGTAATTAAGTTCTGTTTCCACTCTAAATTGGTGATATTGTAAGTTTGTTTTTTCACCATTCTAGCGTCAGTGGAAGTTGTGGCCCTAACAAAGAACTTAAAGATCATGGGCCACACTAAGCCGTAAAGACGTGTTTCAGTGTGTGTGTGTGTGTGTGTGTGTGTGTGTGTGTGTGTGTGTGTGTGTGTGCTTGCAGAGTTGAAGAGCAGTTGTCGTTGACAGCTGCATGGGAGCTGGGAGAGACGGAGTCAAGTGGCTTCAAATAGCCGTCGTTCTCCTCATTCATCTGAAGGACCCCTCCCCTCTCTCTCGCTCTATCTCTGCAGCCATTGGTGTGAAGTTTACATTTCTCTTGTTGACACAGTCATGAAGGTGTTTTTTAATCTCGGCTTTCACCATAAAATGATGTTTCATAAATGTCCAGAGCAAATATGTTAACACAGTTCACTCCACTCTGCAGACAAGTGTAGAGATGGCTGCTACAGTAGGTTAAAGGCTCTGTTTACCCAATTTAGCGCATCAAAATTTTTAACATTGAAAAGAAGTTAATGACACTCACCATGCGCTGTGTATGATTGTGCATGTGACAATAAAAACAAGAAAGTTCTTCAACTGCTGTAATGTCAAATGTGCATTTTTTTTAAAGTTCCAATCAAATTTCTAAACACCTGAGGTTCACATCATCTGTAGTTCACAGAAAGCAGCTCTCTGACATCACTTATCTTTGTATAGTATGACTCAGGAATAGGACCAAAATAAGTTTGTGGTAGTGTCACTATTCCCGTTATTCATGTTTTTTTGTTGTTGTAATTTACAGGTAATTTACATTAACGTTTAAATTAGGGCTCCAACTAATGATCATTTTCACTGAATACCTAGTGTGTAAAGTGTATAAACTGTAAATAAAAAAAGGGAGGTGACGTATTTAAACTGCTTATTTTGTGTGACCAACACCCAAAAGTATTCAATCATATACAGTAAAACAGAGAAAAGCAGCAAGTCTTTGCATTTGAGAGGCTTTGAGCAGCAACTGTTTTGTGTCTGATAAATTACTTAAATTAATAACTGTTTTTTCTGCTTAGCATTAATTTCAGGGACCATTTCAACTCCTGGTTTAGACCCCCTAAATGATGAAATATAGTTAATGAATTCCTTTGACTGAAACAACAGATATGTAACCTGGACATTTGATTTTTTAAAAGATGTTATTTGACTCAAAAATCACCAAATCCATGCTTACATCTTTGTCATTGTAACATCTTACTCAGGTGTGTGTGTCCCAATTACATACTACATATAAACAGTATCAGTATACTCTACTGCATACAGTGGTGGAAAGTAACTATAGTTTGTTTTCTTAAGTACTGTACTTATAGGAAATTTTATGCTACATTATACTTCCACTCACCAACATTCCGGCTTTCCATTCCGCTACATTTATCTGATAGATTTATTTACTGTTAAGATGAAGATTTGACACAGGCTTTTAAAATACAACACAAAGATTAAACGAGCGGTTTAGAACATTTTAGGGTTCTAAATTTTTGACAAAAAGCAGTGAGATATCGGGGTCGGAGTTGTTAAGTCCTCCACCAAATTACAATTTTCCCCCTCTAAACCTCTCGCATGGATTCATTTCAACAAATGGTCAAATTACCAGTACTTTATCTACATTTTGTTGCTAATACTTACAGACGTTTAGGATTTTTCATGCTGAATTTTTACCTGAAATAGAGTATTTTTTAAATAGCTTTATTGGTACTTTTACTTCGGATCTAACTGCTTCTTCCACCACTGGCTGTTTATACAAATTGCCACTATACAAATACACTGTTTACTTAGTGTAGAAGAAGAACATCCTCAATTGTACTAGCAGGAATAAAAACAGTACATGCCCCAATGTATGCCGGTGAATCTGTGACTTTCCCATTGACAAACTTCACAAAAAAAAGAAAAAGAAAAACTCCATAATCATATTTTGTATTTTTATATTTGTCCATTGCATTGTGGGACAATAGTGTACATCACCTGCATGCATAATGCATGCAGATTCTTTTGAGTGCTCTTTATCTTGTTTCAATAAGCTCAACTCCTGCTTAAAGTTTATACATAATATGGAATTGGGACACAGTAGTTACTCGTAACATTTTGTGAAACCGTTACTTAAATATCCTTTGATTTCAGCTGAAAACCATCCAAAACTGTTTAAATTAACTTTTACAGTGTCATAAAGTACCAACAGTGTTTTTTGTTTTTTTTCCAGTTGACATTGAACCAACAGTCCATGTAAACCAGAGAGTTCAGACCCCTCCTGGTTTTTCAGTCTGCCAAATTCTTGCTGTGCGGCCTCCTCAACACCAACATGGCCTTTCCTCCAGCCATAACACTCACAGTGTCTGTAGCCCAGTTGTCCCAGTGAGGCAAGTCCTGCCAAGTCCTTCAAGCGCTTGTCTTTGGAACACATGTGTCTCTGTCCGTCTGTCCCCAGAGTTTGTTTTTTTTTCCCAGTTTGGGAATGTTGTCCCTGCCTGTTACAGAAGCACAAAGAGTCTTGTCTTTGTCCACATCCGTCAAGATCAGATTCTCTCTCCTCCGCGAGTCCACTTTTTGTTGCCGCGCTCGCTTTGTATCCACACTGTCCGCGTTCAGCTCAGCAGAGCTGTGCTGCTGCTGCTGCAAAGTCCACCGTAACACCGAGCTGCAAGTAGACCAGAAGCCGTTACAGCACAAAACTGCCACATGACCCGATTTTCAGTTTCTCTGTCAGTCATCCCATAACAGCAGCAGAGCAACAGAGTAGAGCAGGAGTGGAGGAAAAAGGCTACAGCTGAAGAAGGAGCGTATGGGGGGGGTGGGAGGGAGAGTCTCAGCAGTCTCTAAAACCAATACAAATCCTTGCTCTTATCCTGTGCCTGTAGACCTGAGAGGAAAGAACGGAAGAAAAGGCAGCGGAAGGAGAGAAAAGCAAGAAAAAGGGAGATTAGAAAAAGAAGCGCAAATGTCTTGTTGATAAAAGCAGCAGGAATTGCCCGAGGCGGCGAGGGGATGAAAGCAAGACGGCAAGAGAAAAGGAAGTTGACAGCTGGTGTTAAGGTGCTGATTGACAGTCAGTTTGTTGGTTCAAACCACTTGTGGTAAGTTGATCTGAGGTAAAAATCTGGTTTTCATGCTTTTAGGTTGTTACTTTGCTACTGAATGTCGTTAAGGCTGCTTTAATTTAATCAGATAATAAATTTGTCTGAATGGTTGTGGACATTTTCAGAGGGTCAATATGGAAAATTTATCTCTGACAGCTTTGAAAAGGCTTATTTTACAAATCTGTTTGCTATCACTGACGATGAATGTCAGCTTGACTTAGATTCAGTTATGTTCCAGTTGTTTTCATTGGTGGTTTTCACCTTTACTGAATACTAGATGACCACACACTTAAGCTCCAATCACATGTTTTGACCACACTTGGTCTTTCTCCTGATATATAAACATTTGTTATGCATTAAAATCACTGGAGTTAATGTGCGGTCATCTTGTATTCAATATATGTCGTTGCCATGATCACCTTCGCTGTGCATTCACAAGGCAAACTCCACACAGATGTTCACATCTAGTCACAGTCCGAGCATCACATATTTTAGCTTGTTTGAATTTACTACGCTGGGACAAGTGAACCAGTGCCTGTAAACGCATGAAATCACAGATTTTCTTCAACTTTTTGCCCCCCTCGATTTTGTCACCAGACTTAAGTTAAAGTAAATACTGACACCTAATCAAGTTACAAGTAATGACCAAATTAAATCAGAAGCACATTGGATACACATAGGAACAACATCGGATTGTGCTGTTATTCTAGACTTTTAAAGCTTCAGAAACTGCTGAAAACCTGATAATTAATCACAAGCTAATAAAGTTTTCAGTTACCAACATTTCATCTCATGGTTTGGGGTTGTTTCCCATAATTCACAGTGCTTGTAGAGGAGAATTAATATGTATTTACACTTTAAGTTAGTGCTAACTTTGAGTGTTGTCACCCGGCTGAATGACAAGAGTAAATCCACAGTAGTACTCTCGCTGAATTCTATTGATCTAATCCAAACATCCTGGGTGTACACCACGGATAATTGCTGGAATAGCTACAGTACATCTGCTCAGTGATCATGCAGGAATCACAGTTAAGACCAAGCAATGGTTAATGGAACACCCTTCAGATTTATTTGGAAGTATATGAAATCGTCTTTCCTAGATCCAAGGTTCCCAACCCTTTTTGGCTTGTAATCCTTTAAAGTAAACTGGTAATCCCTTGTAAAGGGTTACAGTACCCTGAGGTACCTCACGATCCCTACAGGATCCCCGGCTGCCAGGTTAGGAACCACACTCTCAGACAAAATTACTATTCAGACTTTTGGGTTTTTGATCAGAATTGGCTGATGGCTCATCTCTCTGACCACAAGCCTCTCTGGTGTTACTTTAAGTTACTAAAAGACAGCCACGAAAGAAAATCATGAGAATAACCTCATAAGGCATCAATTAAGAAAATTTCTTTACTCTGCAGCGTTTGATTCACACATGACAAGAGTACTGAAAACCTCTTTCTGGACCGTGAGGCCCTTTGATTTGATGACTTAACCCGATGTGAAAAACTAACAATACCTGTGTCCATGTTGAGTCCGATCTCTGCTCCAGCCCCGGTGAAGGCACCGCTCCAGGCCGAGCCCGTCCCCGACTCCCCCTTCCCTCCGAGGTCACAGGGCGAGGCGCTGGGCCCCGGTACCGAGCTGCTCGATGTCAGCCGGTGATGAGGCCTCACTGATGGCACCAGCAGAGAACCATAACGCGGGTCGAACGCCGTACCGTACATCTCGTGAACCCCTGGACGTGGGTATGCTGAGCCCTGGGTGCTTATAGCTCCCCCTAGTGAGTAAGGGTGGTGGTGGTGATGGTGGTGGTGATGGGATGGGTGCCAGGCGTCGGGGCTGGACTGGTGGAGGTGGCTGTGCAGGGAGACGGAGGAGTACGGGTCCCCAGGGAAGGGGAGCTCTGTGTGGGGAGCCGACAGAGCGCTGCCCAGCGTGGAGGAGACGGACGGCTGGTAGGAGCTGTTCCAGAAAGACGGAGGGAAACTTCTCTGGCTCATAGGGAATGATCCATCTGTGGAGACGGAAATAAAGGAAGCTTGTTTACTTTCTTTTCTTTGTCATTATCAGAGCACATTTAAGTTAAAACTTTAAAACTTGAGGCAAATTTTTTAAGTGTTTGTCTTTAAATACTGTACATCATTTGGTCATATCCTATAGAGCTGAATTCATTAGTCAACTGACATTTGAGTCACTTTTTAAAGCGAAAATACTAAATATTTGCTGGTAAAAGCTGTTTAAATGTGAGTATTGAAACTGTGATGGACTTTTATAGTCAAACCAATGAATCGATCAAGAAAATAATTTGCAGCATCAGTTGCAGCCCTAGAAATATTAAACACAAGTTTGCGTACATATTTTAGAAATGCAGAGATGTAAAAGAAGCAGCATCCTGTAATCTCCGTGCAGAATAATAATAATAATAATAATACATGCGCAAAGTATTGGTGAAGCAATTATTGACCAAAAATCCTGTAACCGCTGCAAACAATGTGTGATCGTTTTATGCTAAAGGAGCAGTAAAAACTTAAAATAATGACTTTTTTTTTTGTTTCTGTTTGGATTCTAAAATCGCTACATTACACAAAGGTGCCCGAGTTGAAGGAGATGAAATGAAAAGCAAGTCGGCTTTTGACTAAGGAATATGGATTAGTTTTTTTGATTCACCAAAAGACTGTAGAAAACAAACATTAATCCCTCTGTATGAGTTTTTTCCCCCCCTTATTTATATAAATGGTGAAGTTTGAACATGACACTTCTATCTCAGCATCCTGTTATTTCTGTGGCTGACAGAGATCTGTAATAAAAGAATCGCCAGTTAACGAGATGCCAAAGAGAAATTCACTTGATTGATACAACAGAAGACACACGAAAAGCAATATTTAAAAAAGTAGAGAAATTCCTGCTTTGAATTTAAATTTTTCCTTTACATGTTTCTAAAAACATGCAGCACTTCAAATGATGAGAGCCGAAATTAACCAGGAGACATACGAAACAAGTTTTCACAGCATATTGTTATAATATATTTGTTGTGCGTTATTTACACCAACTCATAATTTGGTTAGACTTCATATTTCCATCAAACACGCAGAGGAAAAAACAAATGACCAACTGAGAGTGAAATAAAATACACGTCCTCTCTCTTTTCTGTTGGTTACAGCTGCTCTAATGAACAAAAGCTGAGGCTCGCAAAATACTATTATTGTAAAAATAATACAAAACACGGAACAGCAGAGTGAAATCAGAAATCAGCAGCTCCAGATCAAATGTAGAACGGCCATCAAAAACCAAAATCAGTGGAACTCCACAGCAAAAAGTGAAGATTTTGTGGTTCAGAGCTCTTTTGCTGAAAGTGAGTAAAGAAGAAACAATATTTAATCAAATGTCACCGTATAAAAATCTGGGATCAACCAAACAAAGTTACTGAATCCTGGGAAACGATACACAACCGAAGGAACCAGAAACTACAAAGATTTACAGCATAAACACAGTTTCAAAAACGCATTACAGCATTTCCTTGGTTTCATGGAGAAATTCAGAGTCTGTTTCAGACACACTATGGACATACACTGAGGGAAAACATTGACACACACACACCTCTTACGGCCTTGTGGCTGCTCGAGGAGGGGTATACAGTCGTGTGGCTCAGGGCTCGGCTGAAGTGCTCGTCCACCACGGCACTGATGTCTCCCTGGAAGTAAGTGAAGAGGACGCAGCGGGAGGTCAGGTACTCAGCTCCCGGCGGCAGCTCCTTGTCCTCCTCTTTGATCGCCGGGTGGCCCGGGGGGCCGAGCCGGCTGCCGCCATCCTGGGGGTCTTGCATTTTGGAATACAAGGCCAGTTTCTAAGAAGGACATGCAGATTTATATATATGTGGTATGAAATCTAGCGACGTTATAGCACACTATCATTCTGCATAGATAGTTGTGTATTTTAGACTAATATGTGACATTTGACCTCTAAATCTCATTATTCTTTAATTTTATTTTCAGGACACAACAGGTGTGTAGTGGGAGATAAATCCACCTAAACTCTATACAATTTATTTGTGCACAAGCTACCAAAGGTGTTCTTTTTTATACATTCATGTTAATATTGGTGTTTGCCACTTAATGACCATTAAAACTAATAGTTCACCTGTCTTTTAATTGTTGTTGTTTAATTGTTGTTTAAATATATCTTTGCACTTTTTTTAAAGACTTACTTATATGAATTTAAAAAAAAATCCAGATTATGGTGCAAAAATATATGTTTTACTTTTTTTACTTTAAGACATGGAACAACTTTTGAAATCATTATTATATGTAAAAGATGTATTAGATACATCAAACAAAATAATGATTCAAAAAGCAATCTTTCTGATGACCAGTGAAAATATACTTTATAAAACCGTGGTGTGCAGCATGTGTAGACTGTGACTGATCCAGAGTCTGTTCAGGTGACAGACAAAGTGAGTTTTGGCACTATGTGAAATATGCCTGGATGTTGACTGAGAGGTTTTAAGAGGGTGAAAAAAAAGTCCCCTTAACAGGTCCAGTAAGACCTGCTGGGCTCAAACTGCTCAGTCACATTAAGGAGGGAAATATTTTATTATTTGTCTACTAACACAACTGTAAAACATGGCATCAAGAGGCAAAACCTGATGAATTATAAATGATTTAATCCTAAATTGACTGCTGAGACTTTAGGTGGATTAGAATTGTGTTCAACTAGTTACTGTATCACCATAAAGTCCTGACAAAATGCTTTTTAATATAAAAACAAATCAGTACGCTGATGGAACAACATGAAATCCGTTTTCGATTCTGATTTTAAGACAACCTCTTTTCTTTTCTTTTTACTTGTTGTTAACTAGACAGACAGAATAAACAATCGGCGGTGTGAAATAAAAGACTCTTATTTAAACTGGAGAAATTCGATCCAAGAGGAAGTTTTGCATTCGCTTCATACGTAAAGCTTTACGCACAGGTTCCTCTGTGAAGCGCAAACAGTTTTATGCTGTTTAAAGTGCTGATTAACTGCGTGTTTAACATATTTTAGATAGGATATTAAGTGATGTAAGGGGCAGAATGATTGAGTTTTGTAAATATATTATGTAGGCTTATGTGCAGCTTATTGTATTTGCATGTAATTAACGTTTAATTGGCGGATCTTTGGACTTTAAAACCTAAATAATAACGTTTTCAGTACATTCAAACAGATTTAAAGTCCACCGTGCAGAGATAATAAGTGTGAGCTCATTAAAAAAAACAGCTCATGAAGAATATATGATCCATACCTGGTGGTGATAGGGGCTGTAGGAGCTGAAATAAGGCTGAGGACCAAACACTTGGTACATGACATCCAGGCAGCTCATGGCGAAGAAATCACGAAGCAGAACCAAGCTTCATGTAGCGAGCAGCTGTGTTCAGACGGAGAGGAAACATTAATCCCGGCGGTGAAGGACACGCTGGACAGTGGAGAGAGTCTCGGTGCTGGTGCTCTGCGCTTTTAACGCACTGGACTGCGGCAGGGCGCACTGGAGGGAACCCCCTCCACCCGTCTCCTCCGCCTCCCTCCACACACCCAGTCCTGGCGCCTCCCTCCCGCCAATCAGAGGCCAGAGATCCACCTCGGCCTTAATGGGCTTTTAATTCCAGAAAATGAATCATAACATCTATAAAGCTAGTAGCCTAAAACATATAAATGATTTGCTAATTTTACACCAATGACATTATGGACCATCAAAAGTGAAACCACAACGTCTCGATCGCCCCCTGGTGGTGGGCTGCAGTATAGGTCATAAACTCCCCCTCTCCCCCTAAATTATAGCAGGTAGGACATGGGCCAAACTAAAAACTCAAAGTACACCTCAAATACATTTTTCTTAAATATGGTTAAGGTAGTTTCTTATCTGGCTTATGTGTGTCCAGGGGTTCATTCTTCTGATCAGTTTGGTTTTAATTAGTTATTTGATGCTAAAAAAACGTAACGATTGATGCCGTGACTCCGCCGCCCGGTCACGACTGCACAGAATCTGATTCCAAATGACCACCAGCGCAAGATGGCAGCGCCCGTATCCGCTATGTATTTATTTTTCCATTTTGGGCGGAAGTAATAAAAAAAATAAAATAAACTTTATCAAATCCACTGACAATTTATCACTGTTTTTCCAACTCGCACGTATTTCATCACTTCCATTATTACTTCATGGTGATTTTGTTTTGTGAATGATGAACGCAAGATGGAGAAAATGATCAAACATGGCTCTGTTCCCATCATATCAGGAGTTTTTAAAATCATATTGGCTTTACATTAATCAAATTACTTTTCATTTCACATCCATTTTACCCCTATGGTTTTCAATTCATGTGCATTTTCGTCACCTCGATTTTCAACAACATTTTTGTTCAACAACAAAAATAACTAGTTGTTTTAATTTTTTAGTTATCTCAACTTGTCTTTTCAATTTCAGCGAACTTAAAATTTTACGGCAGCCCAGACACTAACTTTTTAAAGTTAAAACAACTAGTTCTTTTCTTACAGTGAATTAATTTGTTAACTCCACCCCGTTAATAAGAAAAAATAAGACGCACTGTCAGAATAATTGGCAAAGGCAAATCCTCATATAACAGTTTGATCAATTTGCTTTTATCAGCCAAAAATCGTAGTGATCAGCGAGTATGACAAGCAGGTTGAAGAACGTTTATGCTAAACTTTTACACAAAATATAATATATGATAGTCTGTGTGGGTGTGGTCATTATATTTCCTATATGAACAAGTTTGTCTTGAAGCCACAGTTAAGAATGTAACAACTGGCTTTTACTGCTAATTGAATGAGTAAACATATCAAACCGACCAATGAGTGGAATGTAATGCTGTCAAGTCCCACAATTCCTCAGTGGCCTCCTGAATTCTAGAGGCAAAAGGTCAAATAGTTTGCTCCCAGTTTGGTTCTGTCATTAGAGGTCAGGGGTCACCTGCAACAGTTAGCAAGCATCAGAACATGAACAAATGAGCGGAGAATAAAAATTATTTTGTGTTCTTTCACACAATATATATTTTTTAATCTCTGAAACTTGTTTGTTTTATTTCTTATTGATCACTTGGAGCTTAGCACGGACTTGTGGTTAGGTTTAGACTGGTTGAGATTAGCGAAAAAGTTTGTTGTTTTGGTTAAATGGTAATAAAATACATTGTGTCTTTCCCAAACTTTAATGAGTGCCTTAAGTGCCAAAAAATACCCACAAAAATAAAAAAAAAATAAAAAGTTTTAGTTAATATGACTGGAGGATGGATGGAGTTAATATGAGTAGGAATTGATGAGGAAATAAAATTTGTCAACTTTGCTGATATGTTCAGTAAAGCAGCAATTTGTAAGATATTGAGTCTCATTCCAGGCTTTGGGTTGCCAGGTCGGGCCGGCCACCAACACAAAGCGTCAGAATTTGACGACCTGGAAGGAGACTCAATAATCATCTATATTACACATTACACCTTTGAAAACATTTCCTAATTATGTTGATCAAAAATATAAATATGTCGGCATCGTGTTTCCCTCAAAACACGTTTTACTTTTGCAAATTAGTGGTATATTAATATATAAGAGATAGGGTTCCTGTCAAACATTTTCACCTTCTGATGTCAGGTTTGCTCTGTCATCTGACTTGTAATTACACAACGGAAACACCCACAGCAGCGGAAAAGTACTTGGGATTCCCAACACTAACAACATGTTTGATTACGCCCTGTGAAAATGACAGAAAACACAGCTGGGAAGTTTGCGGTCGGTTGCACCATTTTATTTAGACTGAGCTGTTTTCATGAGCCCTTGTAATTAAGTCTCCAACTGACTATTATAAACCGTGACTGTGCAAAAGTAGCTCATTTCTCATACAAAATGATCCTTTCAATAATCAATAAAAAACTCAGATATGATGTTAGTCTGCACTGGCCCCAGTTAGGAAACCCTTAATAATAAGTTGGCTGACAAATTACTGTAAAAGAGCATTCTTGCTGTGAACTTGTGCTATAAATCAGCGTTAAAAATAAGAAGGATATTTGCACATTAATATAACCATTATTTTATCACAATGGCCTTTTCTAACAATCGGTTGTACCAATTTTTTGTTATCCTGGCACTTGACTGTCCTCTTGGCTGACCCCTCCAACAACCAGCACACCTGTTCCCCACCACAAGTGGCACAGAGAAACTATTAAAACCCAAAATATCTCCCATTGAAGTGCAGCTCAGCTCATCTCACAGGCACCATTCATCGATTGATCTATGTGTATTATTGAACTGGAGCTGCCAAGGTTCAATGAGGAATTTTCAATCAGGAATGTTCGACGTTCTCTCAGCTGTCCCTTGAGAATCGGGTGCTCGGCGCTCTTTGTGAGAAATGATTTCCCAACACTCGAGGGGTAAGGGTAGTCTGAGTCTAGTCAAGACCAAGACCAAGTCTAAATTAAGTCACAAGTCTTAAAAGCAAATTAAAAGTCAGTCGCAAATCATTTGTATCTGAATAAGAACAATTGATTACTAGGAATTTAAGCGTGATGTCATGGAACAGATTTTTAGGGACACTTTGTGTGCCATTTCACACATTTTGACCTTTTCCAGTGTCACTTAATGCCATCTGCTTACGGAAGTCTGTCTATCACACCGTGGGCAGCTGGGCTCAACTCAGACTCCGCAGCCTGAACACGACTGGAAACCAAACTGGGAACACAGTCCCCGAGACCGGTGGTGGCCAGTTTGATGACAGGAGATAAAGTACAGAGTTGATTCACAGCGGCTCTGACGAGGACTATGACTTTGGAGACGATAAGACACAGCGGGAGGGGACTGGAGAGAGGAGAAACGGCAGGACAGCGAGACAGTGTCGGGCCTTCAGTCGCGACCGAAAACAGAACGTGTTAAGCGCGTGTTAGTTCGGTAAATGAGAGAAACTTGAATTCAGAATGTGTACGGTTGTATTTTTCTGTTTAATTAGGAAAATGGGTGTAGTAATATTTCCTTTCTTGACATTTTGTGAGTTTGTTTTGTTTACTTATTAGAATAAACGCTAATAGAGCTTGTGAAACTCGTCGCTCGTATGTCGCCTCTAGAGGTACAAAGTGGTTTTATGAGGCAGTATGGGCTGGGGCTAGCTGGTTAACACGCTAACTAAAGTAGATATCTCTTGACATAACCTCAACACTGCTGTTTCTTCACATTCTGTTGATAATTTTGGTTCATTTTTTGAACGTTTTAAACTAAAATTCTGGCCATATCTTACAAGTAGCACCTTTAGGACATTGGCGTGTTATTCATACACCATTTAGTGAGACCAGGCTGGGAATTTTTTATATTTTCCTTTCAAAGCAGCTGTGGGAACCTCGTCCTGCAGTGGAACCACATCTTCTCCAGCACCTACAGTTGAGCAGAAACAAATGGATATGCTAAGTGGACATTCTGGGTAAAGTATGTCGAGTCTCACAGCTGTCAAATCTCAAGTACAGCTCTGGTGTATTGTAACAGCGGCTAATGATAATTCCTTCCTGAAGAGGCAAGTCATGAAAATGATCAAAGGTAGATATTAATCGTGTTTTATCTTCGTGGTGATACTGTCTGGTGCAGTAGTTCGAACAAATTTAGTTAATTGGAAAGAAAACTTCAGGAACATGTTTCAGAAAGATTCACGAAAGAAACACTCAAATGAGAGACGCCTTTTGCACCCAGATTAACCTTACCGGCTCTGGGTATATACTGTATACCATACATGATAGCCAGCTTGTCCTGCCTACACACACTTCAAAACATCATTGCTCTTAAGCACACAATTAACAGCTTGGGCATGAATGGACTCTGGTGTGTCTGTGACTTAACAAATGTGCAAACACACACTCTCACACACAGGTCATAGTGGAATGTGTCCAGAACCACATGCTTGCCACTGATCCTTGTGTTATGTCTAACCCAAAGGAAGACAGAGTACTGTTTCATTTCTCCTCAAACACCGGAGAGGAAAAGCTTCTGTGAATTTGACTGTTGTTTTGAAATGTAAAACATTAAATACCTCCACATTCCCAGTGTCCCACCATGAGTTTTTGTTTTTTTTAATAACACTAAAAGACTACAACCATCATTAATAGCCCCGTGAGGCTGTAACAAAACCGCTTTACAAACCAGAAATAAATGTTGGATGAAAAATGGATGGATGAATGTTAAGTGTGCCTTAGGGGACACCAGAGGAAAGGCCAAGTCACCTAATAACCCAACAAAACGTTCATCAATCTCACCAGACTTAACGCTGCTTTGAGCTTGAAGTCCCACTTCAGACAGTTTCAAAAAACTTTTCTTTTTTTTCCTCCTTTTTTTCCCCCCCACGGTTTTCCCACAAATAAAAGTTTTTGGGTTTTTTTACATTCTGAAAAAGGGCTGGAAGCGCATCGACTCTTTCCTCCCTCATTGAGAAATTCTGTATCTATGAATCAAAGGCCTTGCGCCCCGCTTACCACTGTTGTTTGCGCTAGGTTGACCGGCGCCTCAAGATGGCTAACGTTAGTGTTAGAGGAAACATTGAAGAGTCAGCCATAACGTTACATGCGTTTTATGCTTTACTGAAAAGGAGGTATTGAATTTCCCTGAAATGACCTGTGATTGGCTAAAGTCTCCCGAAACAGCCAAGAGGAGGTGAAGAAGTCTAGTATTCTCTCAATATCCCGAAAGGTATTATGGAATCTTTGCCCAAAGAAAAATACTGCCTACCTCATCTTCAAACTGAATAATTATTCCATCAGTGCACATAGGTATAAAATTTATAAACCCGTATATTTTTTGCACATATCAATTTTCTGAAAAAGTGATTAACTTCTGCACTTTAAAGCAGAAAGACAACTTGATTACACAATGATCAAATTTAATGTTGATTAATTATTAACCAATTGTTACAGCTCTAATACGATATACAGTATAGATCTTCATTGTAATTATTTATGTTACATACTGCAGGTATATATGTGGAAGAGGCTGAGTTGTTGAGTGCATCCTGTTCAACCACATTCATCCTTCACCACTCGCTCTTTCCTCATGGTGAACGGGAGTGCAGGTTTTGTTCGGCCGTTTGATGAGGAAGACCTGATCATGACCCTCCATTTACCACTTTACCAACGGCCCACCAAGGACAGCATCTACAGTATGTTTGTGTGTGTGTGTGTGTGTGTGTGTGTGTATGTGTGTGTGTGTGGACTTGAGAGTGTGTTTCATTGCCTGTTGGGTGTACATTCAAATGTTTTTATATTTGTAGGTTAGTGTGTCAGCCCAATCAACAGAATAAATGTTGGCACTGTTTCCACAAACCAGGGATTATGTTGAAACTTTGCATTCAATATGTTGAAACCATTGGCTGCATATAAAGATGGACCCCAAAAGTGAAGCCAAAATATCTTGATCGCCCCCTGGTGGTGGGCTGCAGTATAGGTCATAAACTCCTTCTTCTCAATGATTTCAGGTAGGACATGGGCCAAACTAAAAACTCAAAGTACACGTCAAATAAATTATTACCAAAGATGGTTTCTGTCGTTTTAGGTAGTTCTTATCACGCTGATGTTTGTTCAAGTGTTCTTTTTTTTTTGATCAGTTTGTTTTTAATTAGTTATTTGATGCTATATAAACAGGGTGAAACGTAATGATTGACAGCTGAGCCCTGCTCGCGATTGGGCAGGAGGATGTATGGGCGGGAACTTGATACAGACGCTCCGCTGCCCGGTCACTACTGCGCAGACTCTGGCTCCAAATGCGCGAGATGGCAGTGCCCGTATCCCGGATATTTTGGCTTCACTTTTGTAAAAGGGAGGAAGTGGAGATGCGTAGTCCATCTTTACTTATGTCAATGGTTGAAACTTTCCGTTAAAATTTTTTTATTTGATGTTGTAACAACGCTGGAAACATGGTCCATTTAAGTACGTGAATGCAGACGCAGCGCTTCAAGCAATACAAGATCAATTTCATGCATCGTTTTCTGGAGTGCGTCATCTGGAAATCATAACGCAACGCAAGCGCAGTGCATTGAGAGATAGCTGACTCCTTCCGTTTGGGTTAACTTCCGGTCAGAAAGACCACGACTGACCAGTTGGACAAAGCCGACTCCGTATGCATCGGCATATTTATGAACCTTCGTCAACTCTCCTCTTTTCTTCACGTCTATTTCTTTTTTCTCCCGTCTGTGCTGTAGCACAGATTCCTTCCCAGAAACCAAGTTTGTTTGTCAGTTCTGTGGTTATAGAAAGTTTCTGATTAGCTGTATATCGTCCTGACCAAAGTTAGTCATTGTCATTTGCGTTCACATACTTGGGTGAACCATGTTTCTGCCCATAAGGTCTGGTTAGGTTTAGGCACAAAATACACTTGGTCAGCGTCAGGAAAAGGTCACGATTTTCCTCATAATATCTGCTTTTGTCGCCACAAACATCACCGTCAACCCTTCCACCTCCTGACAAGGAAAACATGTGTTATCATCATCATAATATTGTGGAAATATTAATGTGATACGTATAGAAACTCACAGTGCCAACTTTTTATTGTTGCATCTGGGCCGAGTGTGTATATGTGTGAGCATTAACTCGTGTGTATGGGTGTCCCTTTTATAGTGTGCATTTTTTTCAAAGTAACTACACACAAAATACACACAAAAAATTAGATTTGGTATATTTTGGTATCTGCGAAGGATCAAGTAAAAAAAAAAAAGCTATTACAACTCCCACCCTATCACAGTAAGCACTGAATATCAAAAAGTGGAAAACTGCCAGACTCATTTTTAAATTCAGAGAAGAAAAACAAACCATTATCATATTTATTCCATTTATGGGGTAGACAAAATATTAGAAACAGGAGTACGCACATTACGACCTCACTGAAAAACATGAAGAGGAATTATCACCTTTCTGACAGTCAACAAAAACTGAAAATTTTAAAGTAAAAGTAGAATTAATGGCAGAACGGTTGTATTGGATTACATTGGATTGTGCATGTTTACCTAATAAAGTGGCCATTGAGTATATAACATATTTTAAAGCATCTGAAAACTCAGTTTAGAAACTGTATATAGACAGAAGTATTCAGGTGGGAATGATTGTAAAAACAGAGGAAACAAAGATTCTTCAGTCCTGTAAATTCAATCACCACTGCAACACTACCCACGGTGGCCAAATACTACCAAAACTGTATTAAATGGACAGCTACATAAACATTATAGCAAAATTTAGCATGTGATATCGCGTAATATCAGATATATAGATTAATCATGTGGACTGCTGAGTGATGACCCACTGCAGTAGATTAAATAAGTATTATCATGTCAAACATCTCAACTGTTTAACTCTGAAACACTGAAACACACCAACAGCTCCGAAAAACAACTGTGACAGCACACACACACACACACACACACACCTGTCACTTACATCAAGAAACAATGAGGTTGTGTGTTGGCGTGTGTGTGTGACTCTAGGTCTTCCTTACACTACTCCATTCATCCAACGTGTCAGCTCTTTGGACACGCCTGACATCCAGCATAGGATTTATTGGAACATAACCAGCATGAGTACATGTTACAGAATGTGCTGAGTGTGTTGTTTTTCCTGCGTACGTACACTACCATTCAAAAGTTTACAAACCACAGAAGCTTGATGCAGTCCATGTTCTCGCTCCCAACTGACCAAACGGGACTAAAATCTTGGTATTTAACCTGGATGGGCGTGGGTTTTGCGGGACGTAGCAGCGCACCCTTCAGCGAACTTACGTTATATATGTTGTTTATTTGGTCTCACATCTATGTACATGGAATGTGATATTATATGAGGAATTTTCTGTTGGAAAACCCTTAGAACGTCAGGTGGAATGGTATAAAGGAGGGACAATCTCCATGTAAGAAGGAAATTGTATTGGCGGAATAGTTCCTGTTTTGGACTGTTATTCGGGGGACCGGGGTTCGTGCCCCGAAGCAATTTTGACTTTTGATTTTTTTGACATAGTGAACTTAGTATTTTGAAATAAAAATAAAATATGTTTTCAGTCGTAGTTTGGTTAGGTTTAGATATTAAAACTACTTGGTTATGTTTAGGAAGACCATGGTTTGAGGTAAACTAATCAGTCAACGGCGAAACAGCACAGTGACGATTACAGAAGAATTAATCATCTGGCTACAGTCACAAGTGACAAAATGACTCAATGCGAGGCGACGACAACAAGCATCAGACAACACAACTTTGTGTGATGCAGGACGTAAGGCGTGGCTCCGGGTGAAATGCATGTTTTTAGGGAATCCCCTCACCAAATACGGCAGCTTGGTCAGTGGCCCTAAGCGTCAAATTATGGCGCTTTACTTCAGTTTCGCATATCCGTCGTTCCGTCGTCAAGTTATACGCAACGTCCCGCTAGACTTTTAAAATAAAGCTTCCTTCCTTATGACTTTTTGACTGTTGTTAACGTTGTGAAACGGTTGCAGTTAGGCACCGAAAATACTTGGTCAGTTTCAGGAAAAGATTCAAGGAGGGTTGAATAAATGGCATCTGATAATGAGGAACTGATGACTTTGACCTGGACGACTGAGAACCTTCACAAACATCTAGGAAAAGATCATCCTTTGGGGTAAAATAACAATGACAACTTACAGTACATATGTAGGTATCATGCATTGCATAACTTGTGCATGTTCATAGAAAGAAATCAAAGCAAGCAGATTTAACACTTGTTCACACACGGGACTCGAACCCTGGTTCTCGTTCACGAACGGTCACTGACCAGGCTGCCGTATGTTACAAGTTGTGTGTGAGAACAGGCTCTAATTTTTTGCTTTTAATGCTCTTAGTTTGTCGAAAGTCGTCCTTGCAAATAGATATTTTGTATGAAGGATTTGAAAAAAATGAATGTTTTGCACAATAATGGCTGTAACAAGCTGGAATCAACAGGCTTGAGCCAAGCTATTGTTAAAACTTATAATAGTGTGCAGTATAATAGAGTGCAGAGGTGTCGATCAGTTTAAATTTAAAGTGTTTTTAAGGGAAAAATGGTTACAACAGTTTTAAATACCTTTATATTTTTCATTTTTGAATAACCAAGTTTCTACTTTTTTGACCTTTAAATGAATTGGAATGCTATAGAACTCTTTATCATGTCCTTCTCCCTACAGGACAATGAAGAATCATCCTAATTCACTGAGCGGGGATGATGTAAAAAAAAATACAATATGTGACCTTGCCTTGTGAACGGTATTAATGGGGAATGAAAGCATAAAGCACATATCCATACAGAAGTTGTCCTTCACCCATTCAGTCTCAGTTGACTAACTAAGTCGTTCATTCAAGTTTTTTACGGTTTCGGATACTTTGTTGTGTGAGGCAGCATTTTGTCGAGGAGAAAGAAAGAAGGGAGGAATGTGTGAATGAAAGGGTGACTGTATCAATAAATATTTACATGCTGTTACAGATCAGAAAACACTTCCATGTTTTGTTCTGGACGGCTGTCACATATTAGGAGTTTTGTTGAACAACAGCAAAGAATGTAAAGAAAAACTTCTCTTCTTCCTTGTCCTTTTAGCATTCACATTGGCTCGTCTCCTCTTTATGTCTTTAAAACTCTCTGCAGGTAACATTCAACAAATCTTTAACACTATAAGGAGAAAAACAGCTTTTCTGTGTGACTGCCGTCATAGAAACCATTACCAGCCTATGAAAGTTTTAGATGATTGCACACGGCTGCATTGCACAAAAAGCCAATTTTGGTGTATGATGCCGCATGGCTTTAACTACCAAATACTGATGGAGAAAACTGGATTTGTCACCATTTGAAAGTCTATTTTAAATTTTTAAATCAATTAATCTCATACAGCAGAGATAAAATACAAAACAATTTATTTACATAAAATAGTTAAAAAAAAACCCAACATTGACAAATACCTGATATATAATCAAGAATTATTGAATAAAATTCAATAGAATAATGGCGGAAAACTACTTTATCTTTTTGGATCAGTTCAATTAAGTTCAATTCATTTTCATTCCATTTCAATTCAATTCATTACCATAAAACACAGTAATTCAATTCAATGCGATTCAATACAATAAAGTTACTAGCCTAATTGTAGTGAAGTAAAAAGTAAAATATTTCTCTCTGTAGTGGAATTAAAGTAGAAAGTACAATGAAAAGAAAAGACTTTCCTCAAACTTATACTTAAGTAAATGTACTTAGTTACATTCCACCATTGTCCACCACCTCGGGAAAATGTCTCCTCATGCCGAGGGTCCTCTCCCCTCTCACTCCGCTCCCTCGCCTCTTTGTTGGGCCCCTGGGTGCTGCTCCTCCTGTTGTGGGTGTTGACAGGCCCAGCTGTCTCCTTTTTTTTTGCCCTTGGCTGTCGCTCGTTAATTTCCAACCAAAGGCCCCTAAGCGACAGCTCGGCATCATAGTGACCATACTTGGAAAAGAGGTGCTCAGCGGATAAACAGACACACACACACAAACCACACCCAAGTGTACACACACACAAACACACATGGAATAAGGGGATATAAGTCGGACAACATGTGCACGACAAGGCTGCTCTTTACACACTGGTGGAATGGAGATGAATAAAGAATACTGCGCTTGTTGTGTCCGAATATCTCTCTTTCTGTTGCTGTAATAAACATAAAAGAATACATTTACATTGACAAAATTACATCTACATAATTACATTTACAACTACTGTGTGTGTGTATGTGTGTGTGTTAATCGCAGACCCTCGGCCCAGCCACGCGCCCCTCACTGCCCCTGCGAGCAATGCAAATTAGATCTGTTAATGAATGTTTTCGCTCATCACATACAAGTGCAAAGTAACTATGCCATCTATGCCCACCTTGCCTCTCTGTTTACCGCCCCAGTGTGCCAGGCATTCAGACTAAATGAAAATATACACAGGCAGAACCATGCCTGGCATCCCCTCTTAACAAGCTGCAGAAACACTGCGAAGCACGGCTGCTATGCTGCAGGGAATCTTGAGAATCTTCGTGCCTGGACCGGCGAGCTCTCCTCTCCCAGCTTTCACTGCTATCACACCGATTGCAGGGTTAGAGAGCTGTGTTTCTGTCTAACAGCGAGTTAAGTAAAATGCCAATAAATCAGGAGAAATATGAAGTACTTTTCCTCTTCTATCAGCTTCACGAACATCCAAAGACACTTGTAAACTAGAGTGATGAAAAGTTTATTGATCAATATACAGTAGCAGCAATTTGTTAATATATATACTGTATATACAGTTATATATATATATATATATAAACGGTTATTTTTACAGCCCAATTTTTTGTTTTAGTATGATAGGTAATTAAATAAAATAAAAAAAGGGGACCTGAAAAACGTATTTAACCAAATAAACTGTTTCTATGACAAAATAAATGAGCAAATACAGCACATGTATGTACATAAATGTAAGTCAGACTGCGTGAAATATATTTATCATATCAAATGCTGCATATTTGGATTCCACATGTAAATACAAACGGAGGCAGGTTTTGATGTGTGCTTATAGGTGGCTCTTTAACTGTGCATGAACAAACAGAACCTCTCGTATCCGGATTCTTTAAGCCACTTATTTAGATTTTTCTATAATTTTTAATTAAGATGAGGAGGAAATAGTGTAAATAGATGTTCTTTGTAGCATATTAGCCGTTCACATGACCCTCGATTTAAGGTCCTTACAATTAACCAAATAATTAATTGGATTTTGGATATCTATATGTGATATTGATATTTTTATACTTTATTCTTATCTTATATTGTTGTCTTATCTTGTATAAAACTCCACATGAAGAGAATGAATGTAAAGAAATAAGTGCATTAATGCCACACATTTAGCATGACTGTCAACAAAACACAAGGTACTGCATTACAGTAAATTTTCATTAGTTGTGATATCCAAGCTTAGTGTGTGCTGTCTTCCCTCTGTCTCTTTCATTACACACTTCATATAACTGACATGATAACAGCTTAACATCGACTTAACAGCAGTTGGTGTAAACGGTATAAAACACGATGTAGGTGAGCGTGGAGACGGCTCAGCCCAGAAACCTGAGCAGCAGTGTTAAAACTGCCTCATTCGTGGGATTGTGCCCTGCGTGACACGGATTCCTGACTCATAAGTGAACAGCGCAGTCTGTAAACGAGGAATCCTGGTGCTGTAGCGAGGCCAGGAATTCACGGCTTGTCACAGTTCATTTCTGCATGAGAATATGAGACACTGAATCCTCTGCGCTCAGTCGCTGCAGATCAGTTTGTGTGGAGAGAAGCTGCCATATACGTCTATTCATTTCCAGAAGTTCCCACACATACCGATGCTTATCATGCATGAAATCTGACAACCCAGAAAACTTCACTATTGTCAAGGGTTACATCTTAATTCATATGATCATTATTATATTATCTTATGTCTTAAAAAGTCAGCTGTGTCAGGATTTCACTCCTTTCAACACACTATGCTTTTGGCTAAGGATCACTGCCTGCCATTATGAATTATACATTTATTGTAGTCAAGGTCATATTTTCTCACTACACACTTTGGAGCTTTTACTGGCGCAGGGTTGTCTCCAACATCGCTTATTTTTTGTTTCAAAAACCATTTTGTGCCGCTGCATCCGAGGGAACGTTAGCTAGCTGTGGCAGATGTTAGCTAGTAGTGGCAGAAGTTAGCTAGCTGTGGCAGATGTTAGCTAGTAGTGGTAGAAGTTATCTAGTAGTGGCAGACATTAGCTAGTCATGGCAGACGTTAGCTAGTAGTGGCAGACGTTAGCTAGCAGTGGCAGTTGTTAGCTAGCTGTGGCAGAAGTTAGCTAGTAGTGGTAGAAGTTAGCTAGTAGTGGCAGACGTTAGCTAGTAGTGGCAGATGTTAGTAAGCTGTGGCAGAAGTTAGCTAGTAGTAGCAGACGTTAGCTAGCAGTGGCAGTTGTTAGCTAGCTGTGGCAGAAGTTAGCTAGTAGTGGTAAAAGTTAGCTAGTAGTGGCAGACGTTAGCTAGTAGTGGCAGATGTTAGTAAGCTGTGGCAGACGTTAGCTAGTAGTGGCAGACGTTAGCTAGTAGTGGCAGATGTTAGTAAGCTGTGGCAGAAGTTAGCTAGTAGTGGCAGTTGTTAGCTAGCTGTGGCAGACGTTAGCTAGTAGTGACAGTTGTTAGCTAGCTGTGGCAGACGTTAGCTAGTAGTGAGAGAACACATTTATGTGGTTATTTTTCAAATGTAACTGGTCATTAAAATTATGCATTTTAATTAGACATTTTTTATTGTTGTGCACTCTTGAGGACCTTTAGATATAAAAATAACTATCTTTTTAAATAACAAATTAATAATTTAGCAGTACCACTGCCTCCACGGTGCACTAGATGATGCTCTGAGGCCCACCAGTGGGCTCCGGCCCAGTGGTTCAGAATAGCTGTTTTAATGTATGCTTATATTTATCATTACAACATTACAATGTTTTCTTATTTTAGTGCCACAACAGCCTCATGTACTGGGGTGTTCAAAAGCTTCTTCAAACAGTAAAATCATTTTAAAATGAATGAGATAAACAAGAATATTAACTTTACTGAAGCCATGAAGGGGAAATTTCAGTGTTAGAGCACACAGCAGTACATTTCAAAGAATATTATATTAAGGATAAGAGAGAGGTAGCCTAGTATATACAGCACTACAGTATAGTATGTAATAAGTACTGTATACTGATTTCAAAAAAGTTGGGATGCTCTGTAAAACATAAATAAAACAGAATGTGATAATTTGCTAATCCTTGTTTAAATATATTGAATTGAAAAAACAAATAGAATATATTTAATGTTGTATCTCATCAACTTCATTGATTTTTGTAAAAAGATGCTTATTGGGAATTTTATGCCAGCAACACATGTCAAACGGGTTGGGACAGGGGCAACAAAATAATGGGAAAGTTGTGGAATGTTCAAAAACACCTGATTGGAACATTCCACAAGTAAAGAGGTTCATTGGTAACAGGTGATAGTATCATGATTGGGGATGAAAAGAACATCCTCAAAAGGCTCGGTCGTTCACAAGCAAGGATGGGGAGAGGTTCACCACTTTGTCAAACACGACTGTATGAAGGCTTGTGTATAAACTGATGGCTGCAGGATCTTCCCTGCTCCTTCTATTATTACCAACAGCCTGTCCGTTTATGTAACCCCAACTCCAGCTCATCAAGACCAACAGCTTATAAATAATTCTCTATGTAATCCCTTTAACTAAACACAGAGATTTGATCCCACTGATGCTGTTTTGCCGCAAACTACTTCACCATTGAAGCGCCACAATTGTGTACAACAATGTAGTTTTTTAATATTTGATTTGTTTATTGCTATTTTTTCTTCAGTTACTTTTTGTGTCTCCAAGTTGCAACATTATTTATTTGCTCTGCTTTGTAAACTATTTCTACTCAAGCTTGAATTTGATCTCAGTTAATTCACAATATGAAATTCATTCCTGTGTGCAGATTTAAGCAAGAAAAAGCGGTTTTCCAGGTGTCAAGAATAACGAATGTAAGGGCTTTCATGCATATATATTGTAGGTCAAATTACTCCTGTTTCTAAACTGATAGTCAAAAATAACCTTGGTGTGTCTGCAGCAGTGACATTCTAATGGTAAGATGGGTGCAGGTGACGAAACTGTCTGGAATCAGAAACAAATGTGGCAACGGAGAGAACTGGCCAACACCACCGAGGAGCCTCCTATCAGCAGGAGAAGTCATAAGTTTTAATATGATACTGTAGCTTCGTCAACTTGATCAGGTTTCTTTTCACTATGTAGAAAACACCCTGTGTGTGTGTGTGTGTGTGTGTGTGTGCGTGTGTGTGTGTGTGGGTGTGTGTGTAGGCCTTGGTCCTGTGACTGGCAACAAGACTCTTCTGCCAGCCATCCGACCACCATCTTGAAATGTTTATGGATGAGATCAGTCTCCCATTTTCTCTATTTGTGTGTGTGTGTGTGTGTGTGTGTGTGTGTGTGTGTGTGTGTGTGTGTGTGTGTGTGTGTGTGTGTGT
>JBBPCS010000238.1:1603349-1616839 GCA_037974645.1 Hollardia meadi
ACACACACACACACACACACACACACACACACACACACACACACACACACACACACACACACACACACACAGCTCCAGCTCTTCTTCTCTTTAGATCCAGGACTGTAAAATGATGGGCCTCTCATTTGGACACTGATATTGTGTGTTTAACTGTGTTAAATTGGATCAGTAAAAAATAAAACTGGTGTTGTTCTATATTTTTATCATTGTCAACAAAACTAATGAAAAGACCAAAAACGTGTTAAACTGTCTCTCAATATTTTCTGCTCCAAGCCCATTGATTTCTACTGAAGAAATAAATGACAATGTCACAGATGAATGTGTGATACAGTAGTTGTCAATAGAATCAATTATGTAATTGTTGGTTTTGGTCTTTTCATGAGATTTGTTGACAAATAGAAAAATACTGCATATAGCATGTTTACTTGTCAGGGCTTTTTGTATATGTGATATCAAATGCTCCAGAAAAGCTAAATGGTTTGTAGTGATGATGCTGTTTTAGTGTAAATATTCCATACACAAGAGCTATTTGCATTTCACCCAGTGTTTCAGGTAGAGTTACTAAGTTGTCTGAGAAAATTCTTTGCTCTTCTGTGATATCAGACACGCAGACGTTCGCCTGGGTCAAGCTTGAATAATTTAGCACTTTATTGAGTAGAATGGCGAATATAAATGCCATCGTCTGAGTGCCTCTCAATCACCATTCATTCATTCATTCATTCATTCCTCCTAGTACTGACCTATCATAAAACAATTACAGTACAAGAAGTGCTGCACTTGATCAAAGTATGACCTGCGGTTTGTTCATCAATCCGCAATCTGTGCTCAGTTCTGGCAGATTGTTTTAAATTCCAGTTGCTTACTTATGGAAACAGTAGCCTAATGAATGAGCCCATTTTGTAGAAATATCTTGGCAGTAAATATGGAGCCTAGCCATATTGGTGGTGGCCATGAACAGAGCAGCAGCAGCAGAAATGACAACATACAGAAAGAGAGAGCTCACTTAGGTTAGAAAAGGGGAGGGGGGGTTTAATTAGTGATTTGTTTCGATGTAATTACAGCACTTTTACATCACTACCATTATCTGACAGCTACTTAATTTCCAGCTTGAGTATAGAGCCTATCATCATCTTGTAGAATACACTCTTATAGACTGGAGGGGGGGCAGGGAGATGCCTTGGTCCATTGTTATTCCCACTCCAGATGCTGCCACTTGGTGACATCATTAGAAAGAACAATGTATGTTTCCATAGTTATGCAGATGACACACAACTGTACATCTCTGCTTAACGAAATGACGTTGCATTACTGTCTTTAGCAATAAATAAGCGGATGAGCAATAATTTCTTAAAGCTAAACGAGGACAAAACTGAAATCTTACTAGTCGGCCCCTTAAACAAAAAAGAGAAATGCTGTTAAATAATCTGGGAGAAATGAACTCCCTGGATTAAATCTGAGGTCACAAGTCTTGGTTTTGTTTTTGACTCAGATCTGAGCTTCAAGTCCCACATTAACAAGATGACCAAAACCTAATTCTTTCATCTGAGAAACATAAAGTACCACCATTTATAAATCAAAAAGATGCTAAAAAAAACTTGATTACTGTAATGCACTATTTACTGGTCTCCCTAAGAAAACCACTGAGAGACTTCAGTTGTCACTCGGCTGTTAACCAGAACCAAGAGGAGAGAGCACTTTGGTCCAGTGGTAGCTGCCCTGCACTGGCTTCCTGTAACATTTAGAACAGATTTTAAGGTCTTCCTCCTTACATACAAAGCCCTTAACGGTCTGGGACCCAGCTACATCGCTAACTCGATCTAACTTGAAACTTGTTTGTGCCTTGCACGTCTTGCTTGTTTTGCTTGTGCCTCGTTTTGCTTTTAATATGCAGGGTTGTTTTTTTTTAACGCATTCTACGTATTCTAACCTTGTTTTAAATATTATTACTCAGTTGCTTTAATTTTGCACAGTGAAAGCGAGGCTTATAGGGAACCAGTGTAAAGTTGGATGGTGGTTTCTTTAGTCATTACACTGTGAAATCAAAATTTACTTCATTATGATAAGTTTGAGCAAAAGATTTGCCTATTTCCAGTTTAATGTGTCATAATTAATTAATTTAATGCCACAGTGTCAGGAGCCATTGTGTGTTATATAATACTATACAACATTCATTTTGCTAATTAACCTCACTACAATACTTTCACTGGGGTAAAACTTTTAATGCAGACCTTTTTTTTACTTGTAATAGGATATTTTTACATTGTGGTATTGTAATTTTACAACAACCTTGAGTGCTTCTTTCACTGCTGTAAAGTGCAAATATATGGAACCTGAGAGGTGCAGCTTTAAGAGTTGAGGCAGGTAGTTGAAGAAGTATTCACATCCTTCTCTTGAGTAAAAGTAGGAATCCTAAAAAATATAATCAGTAAAAGTTCTGCATTCGAAATCCTACTTGAGTAAAAGTACAGAAGTATTATCAAGTACTCATATATGACAATTAATCTTTTTTTTTGTAAATCTAAACATCTCCATAACGTTTTGAATGAAGAAATATTATACGAGAATCACATTTTGAACTACGGAAGGGGATTAGGGCCACATGTGAAAAACTTATTTGAGTTCTGATTTTAATATCAGAATTCTGAGGAAAAAATATCTGCGATAAAAGTCAGAATTCTGAGATTAAAATCAGAACTCAAAACATTTTTTTCGCATGTGGCCCTAATCTTCACAAATGTGTTAAATATTAGTAGACCTTATCACAATGTATTCTGAGTGTCCCTATAAGACTCCAATTTCATCTTCTGGTCTCATTTGAGGTCTGGAATTTATACCTAAAAAGGTTTTTCATTTCATTTCATTAACAAAGCTTTAGGTTATTAAAGCCTTTTTTTAAATGTAATTAGTGAGTTGGTGTCAGATTTATTTGACCTTCTCACTGGAAACCTTTTACAGTATAAATCTCAGCAAACCTGACACACTGAAAATCAATAAAAGCAGTGGATAGTTCTTCAGTTAATTTTGTGAATAGAGACCTTGGCTTTGCTACACTGAAAGACATTTTCAGAGACTTCTCTCGAGGGCAAACCAACCATCTCCTGTTTGAACGTGCCCCCTCTCTCTCTCCAGCACACACAGAACTTAATATGCAAGTTTGCTGCCCTCTGATGGACATTCGGAGAACTTCTCTCTAATGCTTCTGCCTGGAAAAAGACACCAGAGAGAGAGGTCAGTATCCTTTAATATCTTCCAGCACCAGAGGGGACAAATGACGCTACCTGAATTTCTCCACTTTTATTTCTTCACTATATTTTTTAAAATCAATATTTTTTTAACCAGGTAAAAGTCTCATAGACATTAAAATCTCCTTTTCAAGCAAGACCTGCCAAGGAGTTTTGTAAAAAGACGACAACAAATACAAAATGGACAACAAAAGGGGACAAATTACACAACGGGCCTTTTTTTCAAGGGGGAAACTTAAAAAGCGCAGAGATTACACATGTAATCTGTGTTACTTTGCAGATACACGCCGTTGACATTGGTCTTTATTTAAACGGCTTGTCATGAATTAAAATATTGAGGCTGTTAAAGTACAAGACTGGTATCTTTATACATGTATACAGTATATTATTATTATTATTATGGAAAGGAAAATGAAAACAAGTATTTCCTGTGTAATCACAACTTGAGATAGCTTCTGTTTCAGTGATGAAAAGAGCCACGGTGTTGCATTTAGGTGACACTTAATTACAAGTTATGTGTCATTATAGCTACAGTAATAATAGAGTAACAAAGTCCACGATGTGTATAAATAATAAAAGTATAAGTAAGTACTTTATGTAATACCCTCTAGTATAATGCAATCCGTGAACCAATCCCTCTTTAACCCGCCACCTCAACATAATGAAGCTTTATATGTGGTTTATGTAGCTTAGTCATAGCTATTTTATTGTATTGCATTGCCCACCTCCTGTATAAAAGTCATTAATATATAATAAATTAAAGAAAACAATTACAAATAAAGAAGGAAAAAAAAGCCTGAAGAGTGCAAATTATTGTCTTCCCCTTTATGGGGTCTGGAGTATAGATTTATTTTTTATTTTAGTCAATAATTATTGTAATAAATTAAAAAAAACAACAACAACAGAATTTTAAATTGATTTATCGTAAATTTGCATGTGATGGTATTAAAAACTTAATTAAAAAAAGGACAAGATATTCATTAAATTTATAAATTAATGAGTCTTTTTCCTTATTTTTTCTTTGAATTTTAATTTTGATAAATTCAATTTAAAACAAAAACTCAAAATTAATAGTAAAATGCTTTAAATCATTACTTTTATTCAATATGCTGATTCTGGATAGCAGTAACATATCCCGTTGCACAATGACTGTGTCTCCTTCTTTTAATGTTCGAGCATTTATTTAGTTTTTTTTTATCTCATTTGAAAAACAGACTTTGCTCTTTGTAGGTTCATAGAACAAAAAAATCCATAAGTCATAGTAAGTAGAATTAAACCAATGTACCATTTATGATCGCTGAGGTCATCATAAAGGTTTTTTGCTTGTACCTGGAAGTCACGTTACTCTTCTTTTCATCAGTTTTATTTTTCTAAACTTTCCTGTTTAGTCCACTTACATGCTGTCCTGATATCACCGGCAGGTAGGTCTCACCTGCAGCACACACACACACACACACACACACACACACACACACACACACACATATATGGAGGCTGTGTCAGTCAGCTCTAATGCAAAGTTCTGGTTAAACATTGGCCCAAAGTTTGCCTTCCGCCTTCTGTTGTTTTTACACTAAAGGTCCGGCAATTGTTGTAGCCGTTATTGACTTAGTAATTAAAGTATTTTAACGTGGGGATTCTGTAATCATTACATATGCCACCATCTGTCCCTGCGCCGCTGCATGAGCACCTGAAATGGATTTTTCCTCCTGAGTAGATAACGTATAAAAACCAGTGGAGACGGGGAGGAGGGGGAGCGCGGCCATGCCACCGCCATTCATCGCAAACAGTCTGACTCACGCCTGTATGTGCTTGTATTTAGCAGCCTGATTTCATGAGGTGCCAAGAAACTATAATGTTTCTTTATGAAAACACTTTATAATTAATCTGCCATTTATTTTAGTATATAACAGCATTTTGTATTTTCATATTTCAAATAGCAAATTGAATTGTGTTGAACTGGAGGTTTTAACCATTTCGTTTGTACATGAACGAACATGACGAAAAAATGTCGCAGGTAAAAATAATATTATATATTATATATAATATTAAGACTTCTAGCAGTTATTCAATTTCAAATTAAAGGGAAAACATAAAATCAATCCGTTGCATATGATTTTTTCCTGTGTAATAATGCAAAAATGTCCAAACAAAAGGCAACAATAACTTTATTAATTTGATTAATAAGGTCATGATATTCACAAAAATATAAAAAACAATGTGCATTCAACTATTTCTTTTAGCTGTTGAACCAGTTATCGGAGCTATGATCTACAGGCAATCATACGACACAATATACAGTATGTATGGAGAATGAAGCCATAAATTAATATTTATTGGGTTTAAATTGTGCTTTTCTCTTGAGAAAATTCATATTTTCTCTATCATTAGTACTAAATTCCTTTGTTTTTACTTCCTATAAGTGATTAGGAATTCAGTGTTTTATGTCTCATTAAACTAAATGGTTATACAGTGGATACAGTATTTGTAATTCTTATAAAAATTGGAATTTCAACATGCTAAATATACATTTTAAGATACACTAGAATTAATTATTTCAGTATTTTAGTGATAATTGAGAAGATAATTCAGTCCCTGACAGATGACAGGTTTGAGGGTTGTTGTTTTTTTTTTACTGTTGTTTGTTGTCAGAGGAAACTGACGACACAACCTGTCCTGTTGCAGTCTCTTCTGATCTTATGGTTTTATGACGTCCCATCTGCTCCAGCTGCAAACTCAAGAGGAGTTTCATGTTTCATGTTTCATATCACGGTGTGATATTAACTGTCGGACATCGTCCACCAGCCCCCCCCCCTCTCTCTCTCTCTCCGCGCTGGTTCTCGTCACATTGTGGCAAACACTTTTATCTGAGTCATATCTCCCTCCATTGTGCCGCGGGCAAACCAAATAATTACAAAAGCTCCCAACTTTGATCTTCGATTGTGACACTGTCATCTCAGAGTTCAGCCATTAATTTGTTTAGCGTTTTGGCACAAGGTCTTTGAATCTGGCGAGATAAGGATCCTACTGGGGTCTGTTATTGACTGGAAGTCAATAAGTCAGTCTGCTGCAGAGGCAGACAAAAGCAACAAACTGTTCCCTGTTCTGCTCAGTATCTCCATTATTACCGCAAATACATTAATGGACAAACGTGCAACCAGAAGCCACCTGTTGACACTGCATGAGGCCACCATCTGCAGATTTCTAATTCGTCCAGTTGTTTAGGACAAAAATACCTGCAAAACTACACCACTGACATCCCCATCAGCCTCAGCTGTACTTTGTGTTTAATTAGCAAATGTTATCGTGTGAACATGTTACACTAGGGTGACCAGGTGTCCTTCCTTTATGGGTGACTGCACAGCATTTTTATCCTCCCATGTCTCACATGTTGAGAAAATGGCAGGATAGATGCTTTTCTAAAAATCTGACTTTTAGCAAAAGACTGTGAAGAAAGCAGGGAAGCAGATTTAGGCGGAAAACGATGGAAACTATCACAAAGAGAAAAAAAAAAGCTGTTTCAACAAAGACTGGGAAAGTATTTATCACTGGGTAAAGCTGGTGGAAAACGGTTCTCATGAGTTATTTTTCAGTTTCACACGAGGGAATACGTGTTTTTAGTTTCTATAAAAGCTCTGGAAAAGAAACTGAAATATGGAATAGGAGAGAAAACACTCTGTCTGATGATGTAACAGCAAGTCCAGCCTCTGTATCACCTCACCTGACTAATAAATAAATGTCTGTGACTCTGTGACTGTGACTAACAAAGATTTATTTACAACAATTCGCACACAAAAGTAATGGAAGTCTTCAGGCATCATTTAGGAACAAAACCACTGTAAATACAGTTGTGGATATATGATAAATACCGGCATCTGTGTCATAGTTTGTATGTTTTCAAATAATAATCCACATTTTAATACAAATAATTATCTTTTCTTTGCTCTTCTCTGTTCATAATAATACAGTAGGGAATAAAACAACTGGCAGGTGTCATGTCGGGCTCTCTATATATCTCTGTATGCAGGAGTGTCCTCGTTTAAGGTTCATACTGTACCTCACAGTGTGGATGCTCTGGGTTTGAATATCACTCATCACTCCTCACTGGAATCATATATTCTGGACCTGGTTTGCTCTGAAGGAAACTGGAACATCTCCAGTAGAAGTTTTGTGTTTTCTGCGTCATTGGACTCCTCCCGCTCCCATGAAGACAGTATTGATGGGAGGCAGCGAAGACACCAGGTCCTGCACCTCTGAGGAGGACGCCACACGCTGCTGAGCGAGCAATGTGTCCTGCGAGGTGAACGGAGAGGGAACTCCAAACATGCAGGGAGCAGATCCTGACGAGGGGAGGGAATGATCAGGGGAGGAAACAACAGACATGTGAACAGTTTCATTGTACGGAAGCGCATCGCATTCACTAAAAGAAAAAACGAGGATCTCGTAATTCATAGAAAATATCTCATAATTACAGGAAAAGATCTCGTAATCATGAGAAAAGATCTCGTAATTACAAGGTCTTTTCTCATAATTCTGAGAAAATATCTCCTAATTACAGGAAAAGATCTGGCAATTATGAGATCAGGATCTCGTAATTATGAGAAAATATCTCATAATTATGAGAAAATATCTCCTAATTACAAGATAAACATCTCTTAATTATAAGAAAAGATCTCATAATTATGAGAAAAGATCTCGGAATTATGAGAATACATCTCATAATTATGACAAAAGATCTCATAATTATGAGAAAAGATCTCGTAATTATGACAAACGATCTCATAATTATCAGAAAATATCTTGTAATTATGAGAAAAGATCTCATAATTCTAAGAAAAGATCTCGTAATTATGAGAAAATATCTCGTAATTATGAGAAAAGATCTCGTAATTATGAGAAAAGATCTTATAATTATGAGAAAAGATCTCGTAATTATAAGAAAAGATCTCAGAATTATGAGAAAAGATCTCGGAATTATGAGAAAAGATCTCGTAATTATAAGAAAAGATCTCATAATTATGACAAAAGATCTCGTAATTATGAGATCGGAATCTCGTAATTATACCGGCCAAACAGGAAACATGTTTTTGCTTTCTTTTGATAAAACATTGATTATCTCATTACCGCTAGATAACAAAACTTTATGTTATTGAGAAAACAAAATTTATCTCTTTAACTTGTCGGCATTAAAAAAAATAATTGCAAACAAGACCGTTCTCGGCTTCCATAGCGACATGAGACGTGACATTGGCATTAAGAATGAATCAAAATAATCTTAAATGCATGACTTGTTTTATAATGGGTAGTTCTTGAGTATTTTCCTTTAACTCAAAAGTGGACAGGATATTCTTAAAGCGAAATTCTTATTCTTAGTGATGTTTTCAAGACACTAGTAATCTCAATAATACCAGTAATGCAAAAAATTTGAACTATGAAGGCTGTGAAACCCAAACATTTTACATTATTCATGTATTTATGAAGTATAGTTTTACACTGGTTGGTTGGAATGAATCAGACTGAAACTAAAATGCATGTTTCCAGAATTAAATATTGAATGAAAGACCCTTAACTTATTTTTTTGTGAAAATGTTTGTATCAATATTCAGAATTCGGGCTCTGCTACAGATTTTTGTGATGCTAACTTACAATAAGACTATTAAAGAGCCACTTTAGCTAAACAACATGTTTTTAACAGAGGAAAATATTTGAAGTTTTGTGCTTCTACCAAACCGCTGCTGTATGTTTCGCTGCTGACCTGCTCCAGTTTCAGCCTCAGTGAAAAACGCTCCTGTTGTTTTCCTTCCTGGTTCGTCCAGGATGTTGAGCGGATCGTGGACCTCCGAGTACGTCGAGGGGAACGGCCGCAGACTGCCGACGGTGCTGATGACGGACACGTGCTGGTCGACCAGTGATGTCATGCGCTGGCTGTCCAGGTAACTGCTGTTGCCATAGTAACCTGTCAGCAAGGGGGTAAAGTTTGGCTTTGAGTTCCTGTCTTGCGTGAACTGCGTTCATAATTTGGTTTGTGCACATAAAGCATAAAGTGGTTCCCAGCATGGAGATTGGGATCACCAGAAGAATCTGCAGGGGTCACCAGGTGATGAATGAAACATTTTAAGAGGTCACAAGCCGAATAGGTTTTTTAATTTACTTTTAATTGGTGGAGAGTTTTGTGACAAAACAAAAGTGGAGGTTGGGAACCACCAACATAAAGTGTAGTTTGGCAACACACTGCCAAAAAAACTCAGTAATTCTGGAATATTTATGTATGAAACTGTGTTTGGCGACACAACGACAATAATACTGATTTGTTCATCAATTTGCTGTTCGAAACACCTCCTCGGGTCTCGGGGACTGATGTGTATTATGTTGTCTGAAAACAAATCAGTTTACAGTTAATATACTTAATTTACTTCTGTAAAGTTTTATAATATGTCAATTTTGTGTCAGCAGAAGTTGGCTATTTGTAGCTAAAAAGCATAGAAAACTGTAGTAAGTGTGCGTCAAATGTCACTAAATATCATTTAGATTCAAAGATAACGGGCATTTCATGTTAGGTTGGGCTATTAGAATGGCTAGTTTTGTTACAGCAACACAAAACAGCTTATTTTCTAATGAATTCCCCTTAATTTCCCCCTTATGTTTCTTTTATATTGAAAATTATGTTTACAATCACATCACATAGAGTACATATTATATATATATATATATATAAAGTTCTCTAGAGCCTAATGAATAATCCAGATAAGTTTTATTACCGCTGTGTCCTGCAGCAGAGTACGTCTGACCCTGACACCCACCGCCCGCAGGGTTCAGCCCAGCCCCCACGAAGCCAAACCCCTCTGTTGAGTCCAGAATCTGAGCTGCTGTCTGAGCATCCAGTCCCTGCTCAGTCTGAGTTGGGTCTGATCCAGAGCTGTAGCCGGATGCGGGTCGAGCTGCAGGGCCATAAGGTGTCAGCGAGCACTTAGTGCTGTTAGATGAGTGATGGGCTGACGGGTGATGATGACTGTAGAACACGTCTTTAGTCGGGTGTTGGTCGTTGAAGGAGGGGTACCGAGAGAGATGGTAGGCCAGCGATGAAGCTTGAGACTGAACCGAAGCCAGACACTGGGTCTGAGGCTGAGGCCTGAAACACAGATGAAACTAATCTGGAGTCAATAATGACAATAAAACATCTTTTGTTTAACTGTCAGATGTTTGCAAATTCAAAGATGGACTCGTAATCCATTTAATAGCCCATTTGATATAATAAAACAATCACAGTTTGATCGCTTCAGGTTTCTAAACAATTATATTTTTGAATATAATTAACAATAAAAGCTCCTAGTAGCCGATAAACATAAAAGAGGCTTTTATTTTTATGCAAATCTCAATGATTTTGAAATTTAACTTTTTTCAGGACAAAAAACAAACAAACTGCAAACATTAAATTTGAGAATAGTCTTTTTAACAATATTTACAACAGCACAATTAAGCAAATTTAGCTGCTTAGCCTTTCCATTTAGGCACATGAAAGGGCAGGGAGCTCGCAGAACAGAGCCATGTCACCAAATATAACTTAACACACACGGGAATCTAATTTTCTTTGACTATAGTGGTCCTGACTGAAATATATTTCTCTACTGCAAGAATGACAACAATATTGTTGTTATTATTATTAGATTTGTTGCCACATATTTTAAAAAAGCAAAAAAGCATCTTATAGCTTTTTATATACAGATAATCTAATAAAAAATATTCCAGGGGAATAAAACCAGAGTAATCCATTATAAACCTATAATAATGATCTGTACTGTCATCACTCCATGTTGTCCATCATATCAGAGGCAGATGACACTGACTGGACTGTACCTCATCAATTTGTTAAAATAAGACACAATGTAGGTGCACAGTACTAAATGAAGCTGACCTGAGTGCAGGCTGGTAGTTTGAAGCTGAGCCGCTGCCTGGTGCGAAGTAACCAGAGCTGGTCTGAGGTAAGCAGTGGTACAGGGTCTCTGGGTATGAAGAGCAGGGGGTGGGCTGAGTCATGGCACTGAGAGAGGACAGGCAGGAGGAAGAGGAGGAGGAGGACGGACAGGTGGTGGAAGAAGAAGAAGATGTCATGGGTCTCCCCGTCATGGGCCCCTGGTTGATGACGGAGCCTCGGTGCACTAACGCTGCTGGAGAGATAGGGGGCGTCATGAGGGGGCCGCTGACCTGAGAGAAGTCCATTTGACCAGCTGTATGTGTGAAGAGAGAAAATACACTTCTGGAATAAAGACAGGAAGTAAGTAAAGACTGCACAGGATTGTTTTATTTAAAGCTTCAGTAAAGTAAGCTTCAGAAACCCGCAGTTTTCAGGTCTAAAATCCCATTGACACAGTTAGCAACTAGCTGGTGAACATAATGGAGCAGTTAGCAGCTAAAAAGCCAGATATTTCCCTCAGGAGTTGGTGGAAAACAAACCCAGAGCTAAAAGGAGAAGGAATATTGGACTGACTTTCTCCAGGCAGTCAAAAACACAACTCTAAATGAATGATTATGTGGCTCTATGTCTGCTGGGTGTGTAATTTCTATAAACAGATATCTGCATATGAATGCAGAATCCGTCGGTAAGGGATGAGATTTTCATATCGGAGGCCTTCTGGTTTCCATTTGTAGTCCGTTTGTAGTCCGAGTAGTATTTACCAATCATGTGTGAGCGGGCTTGGGTTGCATGCAGGTAAATAGTCCATGTGTAGAGCAAAAGAGGCATAACGCATTGACTGACATGTAATCTTGGGAACCCATTGGCTACCATCTGACGACGATTTCCAACATTGCTAATCAGACTGTAAACAATGATTGAAATGACAGGAAGTCTGGGCACGGATACACGCTGGATAGACTGGTTCTGAGAAGGCAATTCACGTTTATAATAAGATGAAATACCCACATCCACGATGGTGACTGGGAATCTCAAGGACCAAAAGAAACAGATATTAGTGGATCTAAGTATTAACATTCTAGAAAATATAGTTGAAATTTAATAAAGTTAGTGCTACTTCTTCTTCTTGATGTCTTCGGACAGTTAGCAGACGATCAAATGCTGCATTATTTGGGGGGTTTTTTTGTAACCTGAAACTGTGAACCCAGTAGAATCTGTCCCCTGGTAGATGATGGCGCTCGTCTCCAGAGTTTGCTGCTGATTGGTGGATAAAGACATGTAGGCGTGTTCTCCCAGAGACTCATTCTTCACTGATTGGTCGGTGGCGGCGCTGGCCTTGTTGCGATTGGCTAAGAAGCAGGAACTGGGAGAGGCCGTGAACGCTGCTTTACTCGCATCTGAAAGTAACATGAAGAACAAAATCTGTGACTGAGCCACACTGGAACATGTTGATTTAACATTATTGTAGCACACATTATATTGTACTGTATGTGGTAATGGTAATCCCATTTTTTTATATTTCATTTTACTCTTGCTTTTTGCATCCTCTTGGTTTTTATGTCTTTTTGTGCTACTGTATATAAAAATAACTATTACTATTATCATCCTACAACCGTGTGGAACATCCCTTTACTATGTCCCTAGAAATAGAAGAGAAATTCTAAACAGACTGTAGACCTGCTGACGATGTGAGTCGAGTTCGTGTACGCCAGCAGCTGAACTTCTCTGTGTCGCCTTTGATGCTTGATACCTGCATTTTTCATGTATTTGTCCAGCAGGTTCTGCAGGTCCTGCTCCTTGTCGTTGTTGAACTGAGTCTCCAGAGCCAGCAGGATGTATTCGTCTAACAGCATCCTGATCAGGTGGAACGAGCCTGTCAATGCCAAAATGTAAATGAGGGGGGAAAAAACAGGTGGTTAAGACACATTATCACTTTGTTTATTTCCACAGACATTTTGATTCCAGCTTGAGCTTCTTCCTTATCTACTGTTTGACCTTTAGGATCAAGCGGCTTTTTGTTTGACCTGCAGGGTCGCAGGTTCAAAGCCTTCTGTGTGTGTGTGTCCGAGCCTCGCTGGGACTTCAGAGAGAGAGAGAGAGACACCAAATGGTTATTGTTTATTCACGTACACGTTCTCCGTGTGCATGTGTTTGAACAGAGAGCACGCGACCCGCAGATAACACTGTTTAATCAGGGCGAGTCTGGCCATTACAATTTATGGCGCTATTGTAGCAATCTGCTGCAAGCTGGCTTGTATTAGCCCTGTGTGTGTGTGTGTGTGTGTGTGTGTGTGTGTGTGTGTGTGTGTGTGTGTGTGTGTGTGTGTGTGTGTGTG
>JBBPCS010000238.1:1616939-1637327 GCA_037974645.1 Hollardia meadi
GTGTGTGTGTGTGTGTGTGTGTGTGTGTGTGTGTGTGTGTGTGTGTGTGTGTGTGTGTGTGTGTGTGTGTGTTTCGACACTGGACTGAATTATGGAGAATAAGAAGGAGCACAAAATTAATTGGCTGGGTGTCAGATCATAATAATCATGATGTTTTATTATGTTCAGTATGTAGCTTTTATAAATTGTGTTTTAATATTGTCTGATTAACTGTGATAGGAGCTAATCAGCTGTGTTAGTACCAGTTAGACCATATTACCCATCTTGTTCCCCCCTCTGGTATCTTTAAAGGTATCAGTGGTGGTAGGAAGTTTTCAGATCATTTATTTAGATCATTGGTTTGTCAAAATTGAGAAAATAGTGAGAAATGCTGTCACAATTGCCAAGTCCAAAGTGACACCTTTACAATGTTTGTTTTGCCCATCCAAGAGTGAAACTTCAACATTAGTACAAATAAATAAAAATTATTAGGAGAGTACCTCAAATTTCCTTCTTCACTTCCTCCCATTGTACAAAAAATGAAGTCAAAATATCCCGGATACAAGCGCTGCCATCTTGTGCATTTGGAGCCGGAGTCTGCGCAGTAGCGACCGGGCAACGAATCCGTGGTATCAAGTTCCCACCCATACACCGCCCAATCGCGAGCAAGGTTCTGCTGTCAATCATGACATTTCACCCCGTTTTTATAGCATCAAATAACTAATTAAAACCAAACTGATCAGAAAAATGAACACTTGAACAAACATCAGCGTGATAAGAACTACCAAAAATGACAGAAACCATCTTTGGGAAAAATGTATTTGAGGTGTACTTTGAATTTTTAGTTTGGCCCATGTCCTACCTGATATCATTGAGGGGGAGGAGCTTATGACATGTACTGCAGCCAGCCACCAGGGGGCGATCAAGACGTTTCAGCTTCACTTTTGGAAAGCTCTCATGTCGTCCATCTTTATATACAGTCAATGGTTTGGTCTCCCAAAGACAGATGTTAAATCTGGTTTGGGAATGTGAAAAAGCATCTCCTCTCTCAGCACTGAGATGCCCTTGAGCAAGGCATTCAACCCCATCTCCTGATCCCAGATCAGACTGGGATTGTACTGGGCTACTTCCACATGTGAGTGTAACCATTGCATTACTGCAGAAAAGACTAATAAAATAAATTAATAATATTACTACTACTACTACTACTACTACTAATAATAATAATAATAAAGACAAATGTAAAAATGTACCTAAATAATAATAATAATAATAATAATAATAATAATAATAATAATAATAATAAATGTAAATTGTATCTGAATAAATAATAATCATAAATAAACAAAGGTTAAAGAACATTGTCATGTCTAGTGAATGTTTTTGCCCTTTCACTCTGTGTCCAGAATTTGTACCTTTCAAAATGTTCTTACCAAAGCTGGAGGCATTGTTGAGTGTGAGGTTGTGCATCACTCTGGCACCAAAGAAACTCCACCTGAGGAGGAAATCCTGAGCTCGCTTCTTCACTGATCGACCGCTCTGTTTACCGGGCTGATCAGAGACAAAAGCCAGGGAAGAAAAACTGCTTTGGTGCACGTCAGGACATTTGCAGGACAAATACAAACACAGGTCAGCATCTGTTACCTTGATGACTTTATGCTCCACGACGGAGTCCAACCACTCGATGAAGGACTCCACGGTGGCGTTCTTCCTCAGCAGCTCCTTCAGCTCCTGAAACACAGTGATGGAGTCATCTGGAAAAAGGAAAGAAAGAGACCACAGGATAATGGAAACGTGTAAATATTCTGTTTTCATTGCATCGGTTTGAGTAAATATGTGCCACATGTTCAGTAGCTGTTCAGTACACTCAGAGTAGATATCTGGGTCCGGGTCTCCGCTGGTGTTTATGCTGAGCAGAGGCTGCGAGCTGATGCTGCCGAGATCCACATTGTCAATATCCGACACCATGCTGGTCACCACAGCCTGGTCAAACAGCGCTGGACGGGCGATCTGGAAAAAAATAAAATATCAGGTTAGAGCATGCTGTAATCTATGTAATCTATTCTGCTCCTCAGTAAATGTTGTACCTGTGCCAGGTGTAAGAACGAGGTCTGTCTCTTCAGGGAGGACACAAAGTGGCGTGCTATCGGGAGCTTCTTGGCTGCAAGGCATTCTGGGAGGTTCTCCAGGGAGGAGGCTAGCCAGTGCTCCCAGTGTTTGGCAAAGTTGCGGATATCAGCCAACAGACTGATGAACAACATTTATACAGCGATTGGTCACTTTGTTAATGAATTAATCAATCAATCATTCAATGTGAAGATTTGCTGCTTTTATGTGTTTTTATAGAACGTATTTCTTTAAACAGTGACCAGGGACTTTATTTAGCTCAACTGCAGAGGCCGTACCAGGCCTTTATATGAAGCAGGCTTATTAGAAAGTCAAATTTATTTCTATAGCACATTTAAAACAACATTAGTTGACCAAAGTGCTTCACAAAACATAAGCAAATAAAAAACAAGATCAACAGAGCAGACAGTGAAAATCGTGTGTATACCCAAGCACAGAACAGGATAAAATATAGCCCATTAGTAGTAGCAGTTTAGGTGGGATCAAAAGCTAAAAGTGGGTCTTGAGCTGTGCTTTGAATGATTCAGTAGATGGGGCACATCTAATGTGGTTGTGGGACAGTTTGTTCCACAGACTGGGACCAGCTACAGAAAAAGCACAACCCCTCTTGAGCTTCCGCTGAGACCGTCGGGGACGACCAGAAACGACTGGTCAGAGGACCTTGAGGGACCTTGGAGGGGTGTAGGGAATTAAAAAGTCAGATAGGTAAGAGGAAACCAATCCATGAAGTGCTTGAGTAAAAAAGTTTTTAAAAAAAGAAGAAGCTTGTTGGTGTTGAACATTATTAGAGACCTGGCTTTTATTTGACTACCGGCTTTTATTAATGGAAATACCATCATTGTAGTTCCAAATACCTGCCTTTGGGTTGGACTAGATTTGTTTCTTTATCCTGTGTCTCTACAATTAGGAAAATGGGTATCATAACTGACGAGAATGATGTCCAAGAGTCCAAAATTAAGGTCTGGGCATCACAATCTGGTCTAAAACTCTGTCAAATCAAGAAAACTCCTTTAGACATGAAATCTTCCAGGATGTAGGGAAGCGTCTTATGGGGGGTTTATGTGAAATTCTAACTCTTTTTGCACCAGTGACGTGGATACTGCTGGTGTCACAAAGAGCCTCCGATTTTGTTCATGTGGTGTGATATTCTTGTGATTTAACACATGAAGTGAAGTTGAAGATACAAACCTTTCAGGCATCTCCTGCATCGTCGCTGGAATCAGAACATCTGTTAAAACCTGAAGAAACAAACAAATAAGAAAAATGCATTGCTAATCCATGTCTATCAGTGAGTCAGAGAGGACTAAATGATTCTCATTCAGATCGTTAGGTTAATCTGTGATAAAATACAACAATGCATCAATATGGATTTCATTTAAATTTTTCTTCACCCAGTTATTTTTAGGTTTATCTTTTCCTGCCCAAAGTAGGAGGTTACAGAAGTTATCCTGGTGCCTGGTGCTCAACTGAGCAAAATATTCCATGTGACAAACTGAAAAAATGTTTGCCTCATCAGTGCAAAAGAAAAATATGTAAAGTATGTTTCATTTGTTTTTATAATAATACATGTTGCATTCTCTTGCTGAGTAACATTACATAAATGTCTGCATCAATGCACACTCCTTCTGTTGTTCTGTAGTAATGAAAATCCAGAGGCAGTCCAGTATTTCATAACAACCTTATAGAGAATGGAGTCACAGACGCAGAAGATGTCGACTATGACGGGGTTTTCCAGCAGCGGCAGCAGGTGGTCGGGCATTCCCTGCCAGAAATGGAGCAGAAAATTCTGGATCTGAAACAAAATATTTGAAGAGTCTTATCTGTTTGACTGGATGGTAAATTGTGCTACAAGAACAACAAAATTCTCTCTGGTGACAGTAATTATCACCTCCTCAAAGTTGACATTGATAGCATTGTCCAGGATGCACTGGCAGTGTGTTTTATACATCATGATCAGAGTGTCCACCTGCAAAAGACAATGAACATCAAACAGCTATATGTAGCATTTAACGTGTTATAGTTAAGATTATTCACATTTATTGATATAAAAGTGATTTAGTTCCCCTATAGAAGGTCTGTTATCTGCTGTACAACAATCCAGCAGATAGACAGACACTGCAACAGAATACAGAAAACTTCTCAATATTAATGTGGGCTGAATTTATCACCAACCTTTTCTCTGGAGATATTTCCCTGCAGCAGAAGATGCTGAGCGTTGGGGAAGTCCGGGAGCAACGTTCCAGTTTTAGAGCTCAAAGAGTATTTCCTGGTGAAACCTCCCTGAAATATAAAACAATGTCAGGCCCTTTCAGTTTACACTATTGATTTTATTTAAAGAAAAGTAACTTAAAAAATAAATAATAAATTTAAAAAAAATGTCTTTTTAACCCTTTTAGATCACATATAAGCTATATTTTACTGCAGATCAGAAAGTCTGTTGTTTGTGAAAGTAGTGTTAAAAAAAATTTTTTTCTTTGCATGAATTTTGTTTATTTGGGGAATAATTGAATACTGAGAATAAATAAGGGACTAGTTTTTATTTCAGTATGTCATTCAATCAATTAGCCTGATGGGAGGGGCTTTAGATATTTAAAGGGTGTGTTAAATTATTTGGGAAGACATCAAAATAAAATTTATCCATCACTATACCTGCACCTGTATTCCCTTTTCAACCTGGTGTTTAATTACTCTTAAAGTAAGATTTACCATTTTCACTAACCTCGTTCTTGAGCTTGCTCCCTGAAAATCTGCAATCAAAGAGAAATATATCTTTAAAAATATAAACACATCACGTGTCAACATTGAGAAAGGAAAGAAAACACAGTACAAAGCTGCATGCCATGTGTTTAGATTATCGAGCAAAACATGATTTTGAGTTAACAATAGAACAACACTAGAATTTTTATATTATTAAATATTGATGTATGTGTTATACATTAATTGTTTTGTGTAACACATTTGCGTATCATCTGCAAAGAATGACACCAAACAGAAAAAATAAGATACCACATAATAATCAACAAGCAAATACAGTGTAGTATGCAAGAAGAAGAAGAGGAGGAGGAGGAGGAGGAGGAGGAGGAGGAGGAGGAGGAGACCGGACTAAACCGTGCTAAATATTTTATTACCTGGTCAAACCTTTTCCAGAATACACAGAGTGATAATAAGCGCTGCTCTCTTTGATGCCAATTCCATAGTAATGATATCTGTATAGTGTCAAATAATAATCATAAAGTGCAGTTATTAGAAATAAAATGTTTTAATCGAAGTAAACAGCATTAAGTGCCAACATTTTGCACAAATTAAAAATACAAAAGTCCAATACTGAATGTGTTGCATTTACTTGGAGTGTCCTCTGGTGCCTAGTCTTCTTGTTGTTAGGAGAGGAAACTTCTGCCGAATCGTCTGAGCAGAAAATCACTGAATCAATATTAGGATTCTGCAGGACCCTCATAATGAACAGTATGTCATGTTAATAAGTTTAAGTAGGGCAGGGGGGAGGGGGAAGCACATGTTTGATTGTGTGACTTGGGGTGAATCCAGATATCCAGCCTCTGGACTTGCGGACTGAGACCTCGAGGACTTCAGTCGTACGTACAGTGAGGTGTTCACTGTCATCACGTGACGTCTGAGAAGGCTGTATGAGCTGCTGATAGACAGGCCTAAAGGCTACAATGATAAAATTAACTTTGAATACCTCTATAGCCTATATGTCTACATATTTCTGTATCATAATGTGGTTTAATATTACTTGTGGCCTACACAATTCACAGTAATTAATAAGGTCAGTGTTTTGCATATTCATAATAAGTAATTGGGGAAACTAAAATGTTAACATCGGTATTGCAATGAATTGTATATCAGGGAAGTCTGGTGACGTCTGCACTCCAAGCGGACTCTCTGAAAGTCAGCAGAAAGTCCGATTGAAGACCCTTGCGGACTGGATGAAATGTGGGTTTGAGCAACCCTCAGCATTCGCAGACTTCCCTTGAACGTGCCCGAAAAATCCACAAGTCTGCAAAAGTCTGCAAGGTCAGTGAAGTCTGGACATTTGGATTCAGCCCAAATTCCCGGACCTCACGGCTCTTGCGGACTTTGCGTGCTGCCGAGGGCTTACAATTCACTGCAATATAAGTTTTACTAATTGCCGACTAAAAAAACAAAAAGAACCTATTATGGACATGTAAAACAATGACTTTATTAAAACGTTACTTGAATCATGTTGGTCACACAGCATGTAGTCTACCATTGAAGTCTGCAGGTTCAGAGGGTGGACACTCGGATTCAGCCTCAGATTTGACAACATTCAAAGCATTTTCTACCTTCATTGGTCAACATTTACTTTCATTTTACAGAAGACATTTTGGACAATGAAGACATTTTCTGGTTTTCTATGCAAACACACACACACCTTTCCAAAGGTAGCAGCACAGGCCGGCTCTAGTTTCTCTTTCCTGCAGAAGTCCAGGTAGTGAGCGTAGAGGATACATCGAGGCAGACACACTCCTTCACACACAATATAATTCTCCTCCAGCCTGTTGAGACACATCAGAGAGAAAATCTGTCATGTAATTATACTTTATATGAGATGTAGTAGTGAATATAGTAAATGCAAAAACTCACTGAATCCCAGCTCTGCAACACAGATAAAACTGATGGACAGCACAAGACTCACTTTTATATTTAAGAGAAAGTAACACAAAGAAACTTGTAGTAATAGAAATGTTGTCATTTTTATTTGGCTTAAAAATCAGTAGAAACTATTGCAGCTCGCAGAATTTTTTTTAAATTGTGACTAGAAATAAGACTCTTTGTGGAGTCTGTAATTGTCTTAAATGACCGGCACCTTTATTCAAAGTTTTGTCTTGTGAGTTTTTATGTCAGTTCTTCTTATTTGCCCAATAGATTTTCAACGACACGCAAACATCTTGCAGTGGTGCGATGTAACTAACTGCAATAACTCAAGTACAAAATTGAGGTGCTTGTACTTTACATGAGTATTTCCATTTTATGCAGCTTTATACTTTTACTCCTCTGTCTGACAGCTTTAGTTACTTTTCAGATTACAATTCATCCCCTTCCTGTCCATTGAGAACCATGTTTCTCCAGATTTGTCGATATTGAATGTTTGTGATAATCTGAAGGATGAAGTGTTCCTTTATGTGTTGAGAAAATTCTCCTCCTTCTTACACTAAATAAACTCTTTCAAAACCCTCTTGGATTAGCTGCAAAATGCATCGTCACAAAGCTGAAAACTGGGCTGTTTTTCTGAGCTCATGAAACTTTTTTAGAGATACGTGGCGATAAACAACCCAACAGTATTTAAAGTAGTTCAAATGAACTAAATCTTAAACATCTGCAGCAGTAAAATACAACATAATGCAGCAGTAATATTAATCCCACAGGTTGCAAACACTGGAACATTTTACTGCACAATGAGTGCTGATAAAACTTTCACTCATATGAGGTTTTGAATGCAGATATTTTAATTTGAGTATCTTCACTGTGTGGTATTAGTACTTTTACTAAAGTAAAGTACCTGAACACCACCTAGAAACATCTCGTAGGATGTTTAAAGGAAGGTTTCTGTGCTGCAGAAGAACAGCACCGACAGTATGATTCTGGATGTTTACTGATGCAGTTGGACTCACCACTGCAGAGTGAGCTGTGTCTGTTTCTTCTTGTCCTTGATGATCTGACTGATGGTCTTCCTGGAGGACGAGATGCTCTGTTTGATGGTCAGGTCCGGGTTAAAGTCCACCAGGTCCTGGTCCTCCTCAGAGGACGGTGTCTCATTACTGTCCTCTGCTTCTAAGAAAACACGCAGACAAATACGCGATAAGTTTATGAGGAGACAGGTGTGTGTTTTGTGTGTGTTGCACTGACTCTCATGTCGGTGCTCTGCCTAAAAAAATTAACTGAGAATGTAGGAAATACATGCGGCAGAACAAGTTTCAGTGCTGTTTTTTCTATAAATCTTTTCAGGAATAACACATTGAAAGACAGCACATGATTAGTGTGTAGTCCAAACCTTGTTTTCCTCACATAACTTCAGCGTGGTTTACACAGATACTGGTTCTTATATCACTGTCTAAAAGAGAGTGAATAAGCTGAATCACAGCGTCGCCTTCTCTGCTGTAATTTCAGCTAAAACCCTCTGGATTATTAGATGTAAAAACCTCAAATTAATCCTCCTGATCCGTCCTTACTAACTTATTTTTTTAAACATTTATTTCAGTTTCAGGATTTCTTCTTAGCCTCCAGCAAGCTCAACCTCAAGCATCACCTTGTACGAGCTTTTATAGTTTTTAATCTATACTGTTTTTTATGACCTTGGAAAAATCACTTTCACGTAACTTTCCACCAGTCTGCCGTCACAGTAAACAATAAATTATGTTTTAAAAGAATCGAATAACGGATCAGAATTTTCTGAAGAGTGCCATGACAGCTATTCAAAGACTGTGACTCAATTTTGAATGTTATTGAGTTCAAACTGAATACTTTAATTTATTTTTGGTCTCAAAAAGCAATTTTAATCCCTGTGAACTATAAAAAGGACAGTGAGAAAAGAGGCAAAACATGAACACTATTAATGTTCTGTCAGGATAGACACTAACACTATATTTGATAAGGCAATGGGGAACTCACAAGCCAAATTAATTAAAATACATAATGCTTATTTAAAAACACACAGAAATAGCCTACATATAGGTTATTATCATTAATGTTTCCTCACTGGGAGGATTATTCCACACTATGACAAGTATAAAAATATTGGATCTGACAACCACAGAAACAATGAGTTTGTAGATGTATTAATTCAAACTACAAAAAAAAGAAGTGGTAGCTTAACAATATTTTTACATATTTGTCCAAACTTATCAAGATCAGAGGGTTTTTAGCAAACACAGGAGGAACGGCTGAAATTAAAGAAAGTGTTTTATGGTGAAAACTCTAGCTACTACTGAAAAAATTAAACATTAATTAAAGAAATAGAACTATCTGTGAGCTCCTAATACCACTAAAATAATGATGAGTAGGGTCCAAGCCTTAAAGGCGTCGATGAAACATTTAATCCATCATTGTGGGAAAAGTTTCACATGTTAGAGTTGGAACATTTTGGTGAAATACTGCCTGATATTGCTTTTTAAAAAGAGCCGTTTGTGATAAGTGTGATGCTCTTCATCATAAATGTGATATTTAATAGCTCTAACATCAAAAATTTGAAGTGTGTGTGCCTTCGTCAAAATCTTTTGTTGAGGATTGTGAAAACCAGAAAAAAGCAAACTCTACTGTGAATTTTTCATTTTTGTCCGATAAATGAAAAGTTTTACATCGATGGGATGGCAAAAAGCTGTTGAAATGAGTATTTAGTGCTACATTTTACAGGTATCTTTCTGAAGGTAAAGCTGCATTTCATAATAACAGTTTGTGAATTTTGCTTTATTTATTTGGCTCTTCTTTCTTGACAGATTTCTCTACTTTAGTCGTGTAAAATAATTACATCTTCCCCTCTGTTTATGTGTCCTCGTCATCACCCTCATTCACATGCTTGGGCCTAAAAACTTCAATGGGATCTTTCGGTCAGTTCGGTGAATTGTGTCGTTGTAGCACCACCACCATGTGGTCAACATGTGTCACTTCTCTTTACCTGAGCAGATTTGAAGTCTAACCACAGAAAAAGATTCAGATTTAAAGTCTGTGAATGAAGATTATTTCAAGAAAACAGCGTAAGAGGACGGTGATAAGAAGAATGTTAATAATCAAGGTTTCAGTCTTATTGGTCTGAACTTTTAACAGCAATAATACTGAGTTGAATGGCTGCTTCGTTACCTGATTTAATCCCAGAATCATCCTCCTGATGAAAATGTTTCTTTAAGTCACTTTCTTCTGGCGAGCTGCACAAAGTCTTTGTTAGAGAGTGAATAAGAAACACTCCATCTCTGGCTGAACTCTCACTGCTGCGTTTCATCGGCATAGCCACAGAAAAAATATATATAAATGTCGATTAAAAACAAGACAAAGAACAAGAAAATAAGATGAAGTCAGTCCAAAAAAAAAAACAATCCACTGCAGCTCATTTGTCCTTAAGACTGGGAATAAACTCTGCACACAATCTTTAAACACTGTTCGTCAATCCACACAAGTCCAGGAAAAGATTAAAAAAGATCATGTCCAACATTTTGGTCCAACCACTGATCTGAAGCTGAAGAAAAGTGAAAAGAAACTGCACTGAAAGACCTGACAGAGCGACCTCAGACTATTAAAGCCGAGCTGTGGGAAGGCAGAGCTAATGAAGCCGTGGATGCATGCATCATATTTACAGAAGACTGGGACTGATCCAGGTTATTAATGATTAACAGAAGAACCCTCATCCATCTGTCCATCCATCCATCTTGCCTCCCACAGTCAGCTGGCCCTTTATACAAAGTGATAAAACCAGCAGGGATTTAAGACACAATCTTAAGTCAGTTTGCTTTCACTTTATTTTAGAAACTTAAATACCTGTATGTGCATATTATTATTATTATCATTATTATTATTATTACTATCATACATATATACTGTATATATTGTTGTGTGGCACTTGTGTTGGCTTGTTTATGGGTTAATTTAGTAACTTTTAGTGGTTTATCTTCAACTCAATGAGACTTTTTTCCTGCTTAAATAAAGTAAATAAAATAAGTTTTTTTTATTACAACTGGACCCACCACACTAGAACTGATGGTCAATTAATGATTATTTTATTAGCTGTATTTTATTAGCTTAGAAAATATCAGAAAAGCTACTAAGCTACTAATTACACCACAGTAATCGAAATAATTCCACTATCGACACTTTTTTTCTGTTAAAATATTGTATTGAAAATGTATCTTTATTGGAAATTTCACTATGGTGTTTGTATTTGGAAGCTTATAATTTAATATGGCATGGTGTAGCCAACCTCTAGTTTCAACCATAACATAAATGTGATGTTAATTAGGATTTCTAGGTCTATATAAATCAGAATTATTTATTGTCAATTTAATCTCCCATACTTTAAAGACGTCACCTGCAGCTCATAATAAACCCAGTTCATCTGTACTTTCTGGAGGAGAAGCAGGAAGTGAGATCAGACCGACACGTGTTGCAGCAGGACCGCAGCATCCCGACTTGACAGCCCGGTCACACTCATGAGGGAGTACCGAAGGTAGGAAACGGCCATAAATGTGAGTAATCAGAAAGATGTCCGTGCTTTAAGTCACTGCGGATAGTTTGAGATAAAAACCGACCGCGATGAAGGCTGACCTTCGGGCCTATGTATGATGTAAGCTTCAGTATCGACTGTTGTTAGCTTAGTTAACGATGTTAGCCATTAGCTAAAGTCGTTTTACTGCCGCTAACTCCTGCTGAATGTCAACGTCCATCGCCATAAAAAGTCCGCTCAATCACGTTTGGTTAATCCGGTCATCCTCTTGTGCTCTGTGGATTAGCGAAACCACATATTTGCCAAAATTACCCACGTGAAATTTTAATTTTCGGCTCAGTAATATTAAGTTTAAGCTAGCTACATAAGTTAAAAATGCTAACGTTATTGCTAAAAACTAATCATCTCATCGCAGATCTAACCTAAGATAGCCGCACACTTATGTTCTACCAATTTCATGGCATTAAAATAAAAATGATCTATCAAAATAAAAAAAAGTATTTATATTAATGCTTTGGAAAATACATTGTTGATTGGCTTTGCATTAGAATATGGTATGGATTAGGCAGAGTATTCTGATATGTATTAATATCAGTGCCGCTAATAATGGCAACTGAAGTTAAACCAAAGTGAACACCGTTAATTTAAGAACTGCCAGATCCACCGACATTCCTTATGAATATATTCAAAATGAATAGAAAATCATAAAAACAAAGCACAAATGTAATCGGTAAACAGGTAGTGCGCGTATTTAAGTTGGGCTTCTACAAGACATATTCTTGGGTAATGTTTGAGCTCTTATTGCATTATGTGCATGTGCTCCGAATACACATTTGGACACATTTGAAGTTTTAAGTTAAGTGTCAAGACAGTCTCCACCATTTTAATTTGTATTGTGGGGTTTTTTCATAAAGTTCTCTATGCACCGGCTGGACTGTGTTGCAGCCTACAGCTTGTTGTTTATTTCTATGCACAGTTTGCCTTAGCACATCTGAAAATATAATCTATTCTAGACCACAAATGTTTTTGCTATCACCAAGATGTTGGCACTGTGTGAAGTCAAGTCAGTCTTATTTGTATTGCCAAAAATTACAAATCACAAATTTCCCGTAAATGGGTTTCCAATCTGTTAAACTTTAATAGGAAAAAAACCCTCAACTGACAAAATGTTTATATAATATAATAATATTATACAGGCCTAGTATATCCTTGCTTGTGTGTGTGTTTTAATGATTGTTATCTCCAACATTTTTATTCTTATGACAGTTACTGATGGTGCTGCCATGCAGTCAGTGCTGGGCTCCGAACATCCAAAGTAAGTAGAACAATGTGGGAATCGTAAAGTGTTGCTGGTATGTTTTTACTGATACTACATATTTAGGTTGGTTTTTCATTATTTTGAGTTTTAGTGACTAGTATACAGCTAAGTTATAGGATATTATTTGTAGGTGTTTACTTTCCAGGTTTTCATGAGGATTCAGTGGAAATCACTTTAGTAGAACACCAAATCTCACCAAATATAGTTATATTTGGCCTCCCAACTACATGTGATATTGTTCCATTGTAATCTACTGTAGCTACAACAACAAATGTTTCATTTCAATACATATGCTAATGGAAATATACTATGCTGTGTCTGAAACACTATTTTCTATAGTGGACTATAGTTACCATCCATCATTTTATTTGAGTGTTCCATTTCTGAGTGTGAATGCACTTAATAGTGCCCTCAAAATTCCCACAATGGAACAGAAACATCAGTGTCCATGGCATGGAATCCCACAGTGCATTGTGTTGAATTGTAGTTCAAGTTCTAGTTAGTTAAATTCTTAGACGCCATACCTGATTTCAGACATGGAGCACCTTTTAAATTCATATGATATTTAATTAAACACATTTACTTTTCAACAACTTTTCAGGCTGACAAATTTTTCTTGCTTCAATCTTTGTAATGTGTTGCTCCACAGCTGTGTTGTAAAATTCCGATGATTCACGAGTGTCCCAAATCTCAATTTATTGCTCACTCTAGAGTAAACCATTGAGAAAGCATTATGTAAGGAATAGTGAGTGAGGGAGTTATTTTGGACTTGAGCGTTTGCTGGGCTTCATATTGCTCCACACTCTAAGCTCTGAAATGTTTCTTACTATGGACAGCTGAATGAATAAAGATATAAATTCACCAAATGATAAACACTTTTTGAAAGTAAATAATATAAGTCACTTAAATTTGCAGGTCTGGTCCATCTGCACCATGTGCCCTTTGGCCAGTGGACCTCAAGTTAACTCACTTGGACTGGAACCCTGAAGCAACCCTGATACACTTCCAGGGACAGCACCTTACCATATGTGAACTTGACTATAACATCTTGCAAAGAGAAATACAGAACATACCAAAGACTAAAGCTGCAGTGGACATCGGAGAGTTTTGCCTTGTTGAGGATTTGACTTCAGCCCGCTGGTACAGAGGAAGAGTTCAGAACAGAAAAGAAGACTTGTTTGATATTTTCCTCATAGATCACGGTAATGTTTTGAGTGTCGACATAGCCAACATATCTACCTGTTCAAACGACCTGTTCAGTCTTCCTCCCAAGGTAGTTTGCGGCTTTCTTGCAAATGTACTGCTACTTCCGGGTTGTCATAATTCTGTAGTGGAGAAGTACTTCTCAAGCCTGATTGGAAGAAATGTCACAGGTTACAACCAAGCCCTCCTGCCCCACAAAGTCCTTTTATTGGAAACCCCTGACATTAACATCGACCTTGTTAGACAAGGATTCGGGAGGCATGTGGACACAGACACGTTCCTCCTCTTGGTTGAGATGCTCACAGAGGTGCCACTCAAACAAAACGTAGAGCCAGTTCCTGACTTACTCATTGAAAAGCCAAGGGGACAAGAATTTTGCTTCAAACTGTCTGGTTTGCAAGGGTACGATGACATACTGTCATTCTGTGGGCCTAGACTGAGTTGTGGGACACGTGCTGAAGTGCGTGTAACTGCTGCTGTCAACCCTAGGCTGTTTTACTGTCAAATGGCCAGTATGGAAACAGACCTTTGGGAAATGTCAAAGAAGCTAGCTGCAGTTTGTGAGTATGGAACTAAAGAAAGCAATCAGAAGACTCCAGAAAACCTGGGTTTACTGTGCGCTGTTAAAGGCAAAGATGGGAAATGGTACAGAGGCTTTGTGCAGTTTCTCCCTGTCAACTCTCAAGTTAGAGTTTTGTTAATTGACTACGGATTCTTTGAGTCTGTCAAAGTTGAGAACATCCACAGGTTGCCACCTGATTTTGATTCAACACCCATCATGGCATTCCCATGCTCGCTCTTTTCCCTCAGTGATCAGGATGAGGTGGTCAGAGCTCAGCAGTTGAGTTTTCTTAAGGCAGGCTTGCTTGGACGAGTGTTGGACGTGGAAATCAGAGGTTTTGTTGAAGAACACCATCTCTACTCTATCACAGTAATTGGTACTGAAGATAATCATGTGAAGGAAGCGGAACCCATTCAAGAGTGCCCTAAAATCAAGGTTGAGTCAGTTTCTGAGACAGAAGAATTGTCATCACAGGGTGGCTATTTATACCAGGAGACAATAATGTGTGAAACATTGGGTAAAACAGTGGAAGCAGAAGAGGTGCAGGTAGACTCTGTCTTTGTGGGCTATGTCGAGCATGTTCAGAATCCACAGAAGTTCTGGATCCGAACACAAAAACGCAATGATGACTTTGAAGAAATGATGACAAAGATGGCAGATCACTTCAGACAAGTGAAACTGGACGAAGATGTACTGTTGAATCCTGAGCTTGGGATGCTGTGCTGTGCAGTTTATGAGAAAGACATGCATTTCTACAGGGGTGTAGTGACTGACATCCTTGAGCACGGAGCTGAAGTTCTTTTTATCGATTTCGGGAACATTGAGAAAGTGCCACACATGTTGATCAAGAAGGTACCCAAGGCATTTGCCAGCAAATCAGCGTTTGCCTTCTGTTGTTCTCTTGTTAATGTTTTACCTTTGGATGAAGTCTGGACGAGCACCACCTGTGACTTTTTCAGGAGAGCTGTGTCAAACAAAGCCCTGCTAGTCCATGTTGTCCAGATGAGAAAAAACAAATTTGTTGTTGATCTCTGTGAGATAGGAAGTGATGGAAATCAAAGTGTCACTGAGCTCATGATCTCTTCAAAACAAGCTGAATACTGGAACAATATTCCCATAGGGCCTATAGTGCAGAATAACACAAATGTGACAAGGTGTCCAAGATACAGTGTGACATCAGACATTATTGGGAAAACAGAGCAATTGGAGGATTGTAAGGAGGAAGAGAAAACAAAATGCAAAAATGAAACTGAGAAGGCCCAAGCCCCTCCTCACTTCAAAGCATTATGCATCAAGCCTGGGTTTGAGTTTGCTGTGTGTTGCTCTTACATCAACTCACCATCAGATTTCTGGTGCCAGACTCTAGATAAGGCTCCAGCTTTGGAGGAACTGATGGATAAAGTTCAGCTGTATTACTCAACTCACACAGTCGCCCTCCAATCGGGGGATTCATGTTGTGTTGCCAAGTCACCTCAAGATGGAAGATGGTACAGGGCCTTCATCACAGAAAAACAAAAAGGTCATGCCAAAGTCATGTTGATTGACTACGGCTTTACCATCCAAATCAAAGAGCACAATCTTCAGGGAATAATGCCGGAATATGTTTATTTGGAAGGGCAAGCTTTCAGGTGCAGCCTTTACAACCTGATTGAACCTGCTGAGCCCAAGGACTTTGGGAATTGGAGTCCAGGGGCGTGTAACTCGCTGAAAGATTTTGTCCGGAACAGCACCTGTGGTCTTACATGTAAAGTTGTCTCTCAGTTGAATGTGAAATACAAAGGGCTGTGCAATGTTGTGGACCTCTACAACACCCAAACCCAACAGAGCATAACAAATTTGCTCTTGGAACAGGGCCTGGCTAAAGAAGTGACAATCTCAACAAAGCAACTGTCCACAGGGCTTCCTGAGTCTTTTGTCTTCTGTTCGTATGATCTAAGTCCTGGAAATGAAGAACAAGTCTATGTAACTTACGTTAGCAGTCAGTGGGAGGTCTGCTGCCACCTTGAGAGAAACACTGACATCATTGAAGGGCTCGAAACAAAAATTTCAGAGGAGAGTGAGAAAATGATGCAAGCCAGTACAAGAGGTGTTGTGAGGAACCTGTGCCTGGCAAAATACTTTGATGGCAAATGGTACAGGGGTGTGGTACATCCTGTTCAGTCGCCTCTGCATCTCAGTGTGTTTTTTGTGGATTATGGAAACACAAACATATCGGAGAAAACCCACGTCATGTTTATCCCCAGAGACTCTGCTGATTTGTTGTACACACCCATGCAGGCTGTGAGATGTAGCCTTGCTTCAGTGACCAAGGAAGAGCTCTATCCAGATGTCAAGGAATGGCTTGATGATGCAGTCCTCAACAAGCAAGTAAGAGCCCTCATAGTTGGAAAGAGTAAAGATGGTTCATTTAATGTTGAACTGTTTGATGGAGAAGTTAACATCAATGAGAAGGTGAAGGAGCTCATAGCCAATCTTTCACCTAAACCTAAGTCAGTTGTGAGTTCGGGGATAAGCAGCACAAAGAGAAAACCTATAACGTTCCACATAAAAAACACAAAGACTTCAGTCAAGCACAAGAGTCCACGTGAAAGGCAATTTTCAAATTCTCCCACATTGAATGCCCACAGAGGGAGTCTTGTTGGTAGTGCACCACGCAAAAATGACAATAAAAAAAACTACGGTCATGGTAAAGCTCAGACGAAGAATACAAAAGTAAACCAGCAAAATGAGATCAAAACAAAAAGCTGTGTCCCTGTAAAACCTCAGAAAAACTCTCAAGTAAAACAACAAAGAGAGTGCCGTGATACAAACAAAAAGTCAGAGCAACCCAAATATTCAGAGAAAACCAAGATCCCTCAGCTCTCGTTTTTGCCAGACATGAAAGTGACCAAAGGCTTCAGGGCGTTGTGTTTCGTCTCCCACATTGACTCGGTCAACAGTTTTTTCCTTCAACTGTCAGAGGATGAACCTGCCATCTTGAAAATGATCAGAGATCTCAACTCAGGTATCCACAGAGATCCCTTAAAGACCTCATCTTTGAGAATCAATGACCTTGTTCTGGCTGAGTATGAGGAAGACGGCGCTCTGTATCGTTCTGCTGTGAAAGACCATGAAGGAAGTTCCTGTTTCAAAGTTGAGTTTGTGGACTATGGAAACTCGGCGGTCATGGGGAAGGACAACATCTACGCCATACCAAAGGAGTACCTCTCTCAGCCAAGATTCAGCATACCATGTTCCTTGTTGGACACAAGTACATACAAAAATGACGCTTCTTTCACTGATGCTGTAATGGAGAAGCCTGTCATGGTTGATTTTGTTTGTCAACGTGGAACTCATTGGGAAGTCAAGGTTGAGATTCTTGATGGAGCAGTTGGTCTTCCAGCGCCACTTGAAGCTGCTGTTGAAAGTAACACTGAAACCGAAAAGGAAGAAGAGGCTCCTGCAAGTTCATCTGAAATAGAAGAAAGAGTGACATTCTGCGAACAGGACAACCTGAGAAAAGAAAATGAAACAACAAAATCCGAAAAAGTGATGTCTACTGTTGATGGTGAAAAATCCATGCTGAAAACGCCACTTGCCACAATGTTACCCAAACTGAAGGTAATAACCTGCAGACACCATCAAAGAACAGTCACCAGAAAAAAGAGTGATTCTAAAAAGAATCAAAGGAAAACCATGAAATTCTCTGTCAAACCAAGGAGTGATTGTTCAGATCCAATCATACCTTTGACTATTAAATCAAAAGACATAGAGAATTGCACAGTTCTGTCGGTACAGAGTAATGGCAATTTTTACGTCAGACTAAATAGGACCAGTGAACTGCTTTCTGCATTGGAAAGTCACATAGCTGACAACCTATACAAGTGCGAGATGGTGGCTGAAGAGGATGTCAAACAAGGCCTCAAGTGCTTAGTTCAGGTACACGGGGACAAGCAGTGGCACAGGGCTGTTGTTCAGCATGTATGCAAGGGAAAATGCCAGGTCCTCCTCATGGATCATGGAATAACAGAAGAAATTTCAACTTGCTTAATCAGACGACAGTGTAGTGACCTGAACAAAGTCCAGAACCTTGCATTTTTGTGCAAGATGAACTGCTATGGATTCAGTGAGGGAGAGGGTGCTCACAAATCATGGTTTGAAACTCTTAAACTAATGATAGGCAATGAAGTCAAGCTGGTGTTTGTGTGTTACTCAGAAGCTGATGAGCTTTGGAAGGTGGAAATAATCATGAATGGACTGTTTCTCATTCATCGAACCTCCCTGCAGCAAAATAAAGAGATTATGCCGCCACCCACTGAAATCCGAAATGAGAACACCGAAGGAAAATCCTACTCGGACACAAGCCAACCTCAGCAACTTGTCTTTGCTCCTGTTGATATAGACAAAGCGTACTCTGGCTTTGCTGCTGCAGTGACGACTCCCTTCGAGTTTTGTGTTGTTTTGGAGGACTTGCTTCTCGTCATGAATAAAGTTTCCGTAATGTTGGATGACCTGCCTGGGCAGATGTCTCCTCTTCCTGAAGCCCACCTTGTCCCTGGCACCTGCTGCCTGTTGAAATCAGACACCAAAAACAAGTGGTGCAGGGCAGAAATCGTACACTCGGACACCACAGCGATCCTAAACCTGGTGGATTATGGCCATTATGAATGCATGCCGTGCGTCAAGCTGAAGAGACTTCCAGTTGAGATAACGAATTTGCCAAAGGTGACATACCCCTGCATCCTTAGAGGGGTGAAGCCAGTTAGAGCAGATGGGCAGTGGACCGATGAAGCAGCGTTCTACTTCCAGCAGTGTTTGTACCAGAAGAACCTCCAGATCTTCTTCAGAGAGTTTGTGTCAAACACACACTGGAAGGTGGACATTCTGGCTGATGACGTCCATGTTGCCAAGGAGCTGGTGGATGCTGGACATGCCAGTTATGTAGACATCATGCTAGGACTGAGGTACGCTCTTACTACTTTGTATTTATGTCTTTAATACACTTCAATTGAAGCAACTTTAAGTCAGCCTTTCAACTCTTATTTTTCACTTATTTATTTATTTATTTAAACAATTTGAATTATATGTACAACAGATTGAGATAAGTGAAACACTATGAAATGAATAGTCATTGTTTGGACTCATTGTTTGTTAAACAAAATCTGATTAAATTGGACTGAACTTTTCTTTAGATTAATGACTTGTTCCTTTTGCATGATTCTCTATTTTCCTAGCATGATTTAGTTTTTTTTTTTTTTTTTTAACCTAAATCATATTATGAAGTGTCCTCACCATCACAGGACACTCTTAACTTTAAACTTGAACAGTAACCCCTTGCAACAGGAAAACATGTTTTTAATGCTTTGGAAATCATTTAAAACTCTTTCAAAAACTCTTTTTCCACCAAAAATCTGTATGACAGAGTTACAACTTTGCTGTCAAGGCAGGAAAAAGAAAAATGCATCAACCTTTTCAAGCTAAGTACATAAAACTAAACCTTATTTCTGATACATTCAGGTTCCAGGAACAGAGCCCCAGTAAAGCTGCTGCTCAGAGACCTGATAGTGAGGCAGAGTTTGGCCAGGAAGATGAAGTCTCTGACAGGATCTCAAATCTTTCTGTTAAGTCTACTGATGAAGCAGAGGGGAAGATGCCACACAGTGTTGTGTCTGGATCTAGTCACTGTAAGAGCAACAGTTTTAACAAAGTTTGTTTATTGGCATCAAGTAGGGCTGGGCGATATGGCCTATAAATAATATCGCAATATTCTTTAGGTTATATCGCGATATACAGTATATCGCAATATTTTTAAATCTCCTCTAAAGCACCTCATAAATGCACAATTTAACCCTTTGATGCATACAATCAAACCAGTATGATGATTCTTGTAGTCCCTGCAACCTATGTCTGCATTAAAACATTCTTTAATCTCAATTATATTCGTTAATGGTTTCTGTATGGACAATTTTAAACTTGCATACAAAAAGGGGGAAATCACAACCAAGTTAAATTTAACAAAACAGTATTTATTCA
>JBBPCS010000238.1:1640553-1681826 GCA_037974645.1 Hollardia meadi
ATGCTGAGGAATTTGTACTCCTGCACCATCGAGAGTGAAACATCCGGTATGGAAACAGAACCAAACAGGACTGTTAGGCCCTGCAAAGAGAGGTGAGTTCGGCTGTGTCCTTGCCTAAAGGGGAATCATTAAGGAACCGGATACTGGCCTTTTCCTCCTGGTGCGATCGGGAAGAAAAGCAGCTACCTGATACACCAGAGCAGCATTTAGAGGCTCAGGAAGAGCTTCTATCCTCAGGCCACCAGGATCCTAAATTAGGTCACTGCCTAAGACTGGTGTATTTTTTGTCATCTATTTGGGAAGGTGGTCCTTCCTAAATTTTTTAACAATGAGAAGTGGGTCTTAAGGTACAGAAGGTGGAGAACCCCTGCCTTATACGAATGCATGTGACAAATAAACTTGATTGATTGATGGTTGAATTAATGAAAGTGTCCATCAAAACCGAACATTGATATTTTTGTAAAGTTCAAATTAATGACTGAGTCGTTGATTGCGCTAAATTTCATAGTTGTGCCTAATAAAGTAAAGGAACAACTGAATGTATTAATTTTAGTTAGTAATTATAGTTTCAACTAGGCCAATCTGGACATACATTTACTGTACATACTTATTTACTGTATGTTTCTCTTCAGTAATGTAATTATCAGTACTACAAACTATAATTTGTTCGTGGTCAGACTTTATATTTTTAAGGTTTTTAAAGGTTAGATGACAAGTTATATTCACAGGTTCAAGTTTTAAAGAAAATCTATTCAGTGTAATTTCATGCTAACATGGATTCAGCGCTCATGGTGTCTCCAATAACTGTAAACACAGTAGCAGGCGTATGGAAATGCTGTGTCTTGTGAAACAATGGCGGCATTGTACAGATCATGGTTTTCTATCCATTATTGATGGATTAATGTTTCATACCAGCCTGACTGACTACATGTGTATAACTGCGTGTGTGTGTGTGTGTGTTGCACTGATTCATCATTCGTTAGTGCAGTCTTGGCAGTGCCGTAGATCTCCTTAGCTTTCCAGGCTATAGATTCCAATTTGCTGCAGGCCTGGGACTTTTATTCTGAGGATATTGATTTGAATTTCATAGTGAGACCAATAACGCTGGGTGGTAAACAGAGGACTGGGTCTTGGCTCAGAATAACAGACCAATTCCTGGGAAAAAGACCAAAAACAGATCCAATAAATATCTCACAAGGTAGCACCACAGCTGCAGCATTTTACTGACTGTAAATTTGATATAAAAGATCATACAACACATTTCAGTGCAGCTTCTTCTATAGAGTTACTAAAGGAAACGTCATGCAACAGAATGGGAATCAAACCCCATCTACAATGTTGAGACTGACTTTGAAACCCTTTGATTTTTTTTATTATGCCGTTTGTGTAAAAGATACAGGAATTACTGGACTTTTCTTTGCTGCCTTTTTTTTTTAATTGTCGGAACAAAAGGTTCCTCTGCCCCGAAGACGAGCTAATTGGTGTTGCTGGTAGTGATCATGAAAAGCAGAGGGATGCCATTACCCTAAAACCACAGTAGTTTCTGGCTCATTTTACTCTCAGTGTAGCATTTTAGTTGTTTTAGTCTGCAATATCTTTGTACAGCACTGATACCTTTTACCTTATTCAAGGCCACAATGGGTGCTTCATACATGGCAATAACGGATGTTATGATAGTTCTTTAAATTGTTGACCAACAAGACTGAATAATTTGTGAAATTGCTTTTATGCTAAACATACATAATTATCTATCAAGCAAATCCTTCAGCTAGTGCACAATGCAGAAGCTATAGGCTAATTACTGCCATGAGGAGATTTGAACATATCACTCAAGTCAAGCTAACATAAAGAGGGTTTTATGGAAGCAGACACCAAAAGTTTCAAGATATCCTTAATAGTTCTCCACTTCTACTACAACCATTTCCTTGTATTTACTACTCACTTTATTACTCTTCACTTTATTAGCATGAATGTTTCAAGAACAGTACTGCCAAAGTATCAGAGTGCAATTTCTCTAAATATTTGGACAGTACACAGTAACAGCAATATGAGCATTAAAAAAAAGCTATGCTACGACAGGCAACCACACACTGGGGTGCGAAATAGTCATTAGCAAATGTAATCATAATCATAACATTATGCCTGAGTGCCCGGGTGGTGTTGCCGTCCCTAGCTCTCCAAAATGGCGGAGGCGCTCGTGCACTCCCATCTACACCTGTAAAAGCTCTACGTGAGCTACCACCTAATGGCAGACAAAGTTAGCAACTAGATTGCCAATGCAGTTGAGCATAGAGCAGCTAAAGGGAGGGATATTTTCCTCAGGAGTTGGTGGAGACCAAACCAAAGCTGAAAGGAGAGTAAATATTGGACTTTAAGTCATACAAACCCCCAACTGGCCAAAAAACAACCAATTAATGCAGATTTAATGTTTCCTTTTTTTTAATTAACCGTCACTTATTATTAACACATTTCCTTAATAATACACTATATCTGGTTACAGGAAATTTAAACTGAAAACCGTCCTTTTATCGACAATGTCGTGAGATGCTACACAGCCTGCAACATGTACGCTGTGGTAGAAAACTTAAAACAGCTGTTGAGATGTCTTTGGCTCTGTTTCATACTGCAGTACCATCTGGACCCTCCCCAAACTGGCACCTTCAGTCTTGTGGAAGGACACACACGCGCACACACACACACACACACTCCCTGTTGATTAAGGCCTCCTCAGTGGCGAATCGCTCAGCAGTGGTTGGATTCCTGAGCACAAAGGCCATTTTAATCAAACTTCAACCAGGAAACACGGTCATAAAATATGAATGCTGTTTCAGGGATTGTCGGCAAGCCTTTCTGATCAGCACATAAATAATACATATGGAATATCGAATGTTATGCAAAAAGGAGAGGGTGACGAGGAGAGCGAGGAGAGGGCATCGGCACACGACTGGTATTCCAAAAGTAATACTCAAATCTCTGCAGGCTGTTACTCTCATATCAGCCTCTGTTTTATTTTGATAGGAAGTTTGATGTTCAGATTATGGATGTATTATTTCAGAGTAAAACACTCTTCTTCCTGTGATGCAGTTACCTTGGAAAATATCATGGGACCTGATGAGGAGTCTGAGGAGTTTTTGTCACATGTGATTAAGTTTCTCATTAACATTAATCCCACTAAAGCTCCGCGCATCGCATTCATTATTCCCACTGTATTCTCCCACTGCACGGTAATGATTAGCTGCGGTTTGCCACAACTGGGAAAAGCAAAAGATTATCGTGCTGCATGTCAACGGGTTTTTCCTGCAAAGATGATAGAAAAGTGCTGCTGGGTGGAGGAGAGTCGCAGTGGGTGGAGGTTTGCTCCCTGACAGCCTGTGGAGGATAACAAGTACTTAAAGTGAGCAAGGGAGAAGAAGAGGGGAGGGTGAGGTGACTAGAAACCTGCATGGCGGGTTATGGTAGGTCATGAGAGAGGAATGGTTGTTTTTCTAAGTCAGACTCAATAGGAAGTGAGTGTGTGTGTGTGTTGGGGGGAGGATAAACCAGGCAGAAAGGAGAATTGGTGTATTCCGAAAAACTGGCCTGTCATTGTTGCATTGGGAAAGGGGGGTCTTTCCCAAATCTGGGCAGGCACTGCAGAGCCTGAAACTGAGATTTGTTATGCTGCTGCTGCACCACTGAATCGATGAGGAGAGCAGAAAGGGGAGGAGGGTCAGCCTGGTCGGGGTTGTTTCACTGCAGTGGAGCCTTTTTGTCCTCCCCCTTCACATAGACCCCCCATCTCCCTTCTCCATCCTCACTGGAGTCTCATCTATCTGTCATTGCTTGACTCTCTGTCTCATTCTGTCCTTATCCTCGTTTACCTCCAGGCGGGGACTCTGCTGGCGCCCCGCTGTCCAAAACAAATACTCCAACCTCTGGTGAAGTTGTCTCAGAGTCTTGCCGTGCGTAGCCGCTGCACAGCTAGCCAAGACCTATACTTTTCCTCATTGGCTGCATCAGCGTCTGCCAAATAGTAACTTAGCACAATTGCACAAAACTTCCCCTCGAGTTTGTCTGCGTTCAAGCAAAGGAGGAGATCAGCTGACATTGTGTTACTGCGACAACAGTAACATTGTTTTACAGTCAACGCAGAACGGAGGTTTGGATGGATGGATGGGTCCACAAAACAGACTTAAATAACACTGAGGCTTTTTTTTTTTTTTACATTTTAATATGAAGGCAGGCCTGTTCTGCTGGCTAACATTAGCTGAGATCCATGCAGCTAAAATGTAGTTTTTTTGCTAAATTAAATTCAAAAATTTTTCATCTGAAAAAATGAAAATCTAGTAATAATCCACTCACCCTCATGCTGATGGAGAGTCATGAAGTTTCTAAGTCCACAAATCGTTTCTTGAGCTTCACAGCAAAACAGCTTTATATATATATATATATATATATATTTTATTTTATTTTATTTTTTTTCTGTTTGTTTTTAACTTATTAAAACAAGTCTCCAGCTTCTTCAGTTGTTTAAAGAATGCTGCTCGTAGAACCACGACACATGTGGGTCACTGTTCATCTAGCCTATGATTTAGAATGAGCCACACTGCTTCCTGTTGCTGATCCATAATGAACAACACATCTGTTTGAACCATAAATAACAGGGAATCAAAGCTATAGATATAGCTATACATATTTTGTCTGGTTTAATGTGGTATGTATGGTGTGTTTCTGGTTGTGTGTTTGTGCATAATGTATAGCCTATGCAAATAATTAATTATTATTAATTAATTCATGTGGTTAACAGAAGACTTGAGGGCTGTGGTTTGTGTGCAGTACTTCGTGTGTGTGTGTGTGTGTGTGTGTGTGTGTGTGTGTGTGTGTGTGTTTTGTACTACAGAGAGAGGGAGAGAGAGAAGGAAGCTGATAAAAGGGAGCAGGAAACCAGACCAAACATGGGCACAGGTGACGCACAGAGGATACCCAGTTTCCATAGCAACAGGCAGGTGCAAGACACTGGGAGCTAATCTAGCTTTCGATCTGCTGAGGCGAAACATTTGCGTGCACATCGCAGTGCGAGTCGTCCAATATACACACACATAAACACACACTAATACAGGAACATAGCTGTATATGTGAACAGAGCAAAGTGTGTGATTCTTAGAAGAAAGTACACAACACACACACACACACACACACATTTAAAGCTCCACGCTGAGATAAATGAACAGCACACTGAGCACATTACAAGACTAAAGCAGAGCATGTCCTATGACACACATATATGAACATGGCTGCAGGAAAAGAGGAAATGTGATTGGCCAACAAGGATCCTGATCTTCCTGACACAACACACACACACTCACACACTGGGAAACGCCTGACACATTGAAGATACAAAGGGATGTGAGGAGGATGAAAGGGTGTTGACAAGAGAGGGGGTGAGGGATGAGCCAGGAGAGTGAGATTAAAGGGGAAGGGGAGATGGGGGGAAGGAGTGCTGATCCATACCCTGGGGTTGAAATACATGATGAAGAAGAGAGGGGGAAAAGGCAGAGAGGAGGAGAGATGGTGGAAGGAGAAGGTTGAGAGGGAGGAACAGGGGAGGAGGAGCTGAGCAATGAAAAGTTCAGGGAAGGGAAGTTAGATATATATACTGTGCAGTTTAAGATCCAGAAATGATTTACACGATATGTGCATTTTTAATACAATATCAATACTTAGGTTTTTAATATCATGGTTATTATCAATAACAGTATATTACAACAACGCTATATGTAGCATCTTTCATGCCATAAGTTGTTTAGTGTTAAAAAAACAACAACCCCAGTACATCCATGCTAGCAGCTCTGCAAGGCTCAACATGGGCACAGTGAAGCTTTCAGCTAATTGCTAATGTTATCATGCCAATATGTACACAATGACAATGCTAGCACACAGATGTTTAGCTAAACCTTTTTGGTTTACCATGCTAACATTTACTAGTTAGCGTGAAACAAAGTACTCCCGAAGCTAATGGGAAAAGTTGTTTTACAGGTTAAAAACTAGGGGATTGGAAATTTTGTTTTGATCCAGTGACCCATCGGTTCATCCTGAGGGGGACATGAACTTCAATAGTTGTTGAAACATTTGGGTCCAAACTACAAATGCCAACCTCTTGGTGGCTTTAGATGAAGGTCAGGGAATCACCAAAGTCAATAGGATTCATCATCTGAGGACCATGAATTTCTGTACTTGCCAATCAATTGACTAGATGTGGAGATATACCAGTCTATATGTTTAAAAAAAAAACTATTGCCTGCTGGTGGCGCTAGAATTAAAGTCAGGGGACCAGCAAATGCCAGTAGGATTCATTCTCTGGGGACCATGAATATCTGCACAAACGTTTATGGCAATATCAAAAATTAGGCTCTACAATATTTAGGATATTTGAATCTGGATCGTAGTGGTGGACCGATCATCAGCTGTGCTGTTGTTATTTCCTGTTTTATTTTGAAGGTTCTTTGCTTGTTTGTCATGTTTTGCTTCACACTTCCTGTCTTTGTTCTTTTCACCGACAGTTTTTTATTGTCTGTCTCGCCCTGATTAGTTCCACCTGTGCATTATTACCTGGTCTCGTCTTCAGTATACAGTATAGTCCTTGTAGCTCTCTGTCTTTGGCAGTTTGTTGTTGTACCATTTTTCTTTGTTCTGGCGTTTTTGAGTGTATTTTGTTTCATGTTTCTTTGTGTTTTTTGGAGTTTTGCTTTGCCGTTTCTTGGACTTTGCATGTTCTTTGGATTTTGGTTTTTGCCTTTTCCATATGGGACTACTAACCTGATTGTGACCTCTGCCTGCTTCTAGACCCAAAAATTAGGTCGTTTTTTTTAATCACTTACAGACTTACAGAAAGTTGTACATGCTTTTATTTACTCTAGGCTTGATTATTGTAATGCACTGTACCTGGGTATCAGCCAGGCCTCCCTCCACCATCTCCAGATGGTACAAAATGCTGCTGCCAGACTTATTACTGGGGCTAAGAGGTGCAACACTTCTACCAGCTCTGTGTCAGTGTCTGCATCTGAGTCCTCCACTCTCGAGTGTTCTTGGCACAATCGTGACAGCAGTGTCTTTTTTGGGGGGTTGCTAAATTCAGGAATTTTCAAATTCCGCCCACTGTGGCTTTAATACATTTGTTTACATAATCTGCAGCACTAAAACTGAGTGGAACAGCTTTTAAATGGATCTTTTTCATCCAATACTTTTTCAATGCAGTCATGTTAGCATGTTTTCAGTCTCTAGCTTTTTTAAAAAAATTTTTTAGTTCCCTCTGTTTGTGGTTATGTCCATCCATTATTTTTTACTTTTTACTATTTATTTTAAATGTCTTTTTTTTTTTTTTTTTGAATATCTTGATACGGAGCTCATTGCATTTTCTCTGCTCACTGGGCATTTCAGCACTGGTCATGCAGTACGACAATCTCAGCTGTTCACACACATTTACATGCAGTTTTATACACGCTCCTGTGCACATATGGGAGATTGAGAGTACGCACATTTTGAGTTCAGTTGGCAGTAATGTGCCACTTCCTGTGAGTTAGCCAGGAGGGACGTTAGATTCTGGGCCAGTGCACCCTCGCAACTTCTGTTCCGTTTGTTTCCTTTTCTTTCTCCGCTCTCTGTTATATTGCTACATTACCTTGTGCGACACATGTGATATTATCTTATCTTAGGTTACTTTGTGTGGCACCACCCAGGGTTTGTTTATGTTTTGTTGTATTAGATTTGGATGCTTGATGAGTTACATAACCTTATGCTGCATCATGTGGTGCTCTGTTTTTCTGCTCTGTCTGGCTGCTTCGCCCAGCTCTGTCCTGTTCTAGTCTGTTAGTCTCGGCTCTGTTGGACTCAGCTGTTTACCCACAAGGAGAGGAGTAAATTGAACCGGATGAAAACAGAAAGGAAAACGCAAAGAGGGGAAAGAAAGTAGAAAAGACAAGGATAGAAAAGACAAGAAAAAAAGAGGGCAATGAAGTGTAGAGCTGCGGATCGATGTGGATCGATTCTCCCTCTGACAACCATCCTCACCATCGGATACAAGACCTGCAGTCCCACACTTATCAATGTCGCCGCTCACTCCCGGTCTATCAATACCTCAATTATCAGATTGAATATCACTCTCCCCAGTGGGCTGGATGAGACTGAAAGCCATTCTTCATGCACGTCTTTGTTGATTTGGTCACAGTTCAGCTCCTCTGCAAAGACAAAACAACACAAGGGGCCTGCAGGTAAACACAATCAGAAATGACACACAGCGTCCTAAAAGGAGAGCATGCAGAGATCGTCTGATACAGCGATGAAACACTGAAAACACAACAATAATCAGTGGTGCAAAGTACATTTACTTGTGCACTGTACGTAAAGCTATTTATATTAAATTATAATCTTTTAATCTCTTTAAATTGAATTAAAAAAGGGGGACCACATAGCTCTACTAGTGGTCAAACATTTCACATGTCCCTTTAAAATTCTGCTCCCATGTTGCAGTTTTTCTTAATTGTGCACACACAAAAACTGGAATTATGCACACAATTCTGAAAACTCAAAGTTCATGTATCAAAAGCAAAAGTCCAGACTGCTAAGCACATTTCTTTCACTTAAATACAAATTCTACATCACTTTTTTTTTTTTAATGCAAAACTCTAAACACAAATCGCATCATTTAGCTCAATTTGTTCACCTGGAAAACCTTCAACATGCCACGCTCACTTCTCTCCTGTTCAAACTCAGTTCAACTCAACCTCTGCTGCGTTCGGGGAAAATGGAGCAGGAGGAGAGGGAGGAAGAGGAGGAGGAGGAGGAGGAGGATGAAGCAATATTTCTAAAGAAATCTGTGCAACTTTGGTTTGAACTCCGACAATGTTGCAGCATCATCTTTTGATCCCAGTTGAGCTCACTGGACTACAATATTCTGATTTTGTCAATGAAATATTTATGTGATATATTCACAGTATTGTGTTACTGTATGGCAACTGTCTTTGAACTGTAGTACCATAAAAAAAACCTATTTTGAGACAAAAATAGATCCCAAACTAGGTTGCAACATTCAGTAAAAAAGGAGAAACAGGAAACAATTTTGACAATTTTATATTAAAACAGTATTTTACACTATTTTTTTAATTGATGCTCTGTAAGAGATGTTCATATGATACCTGTGTGTATTGTTTGGAGAAATAATACCTCATATTTTTAATCTTGTACAGCACTTGAGTTTCAACCACTAAAAACATTAAGATACATTTAAATGCACTAACTGCTGTTTTTGATTCATGTCCAATCAGCCCCTGAGAAATTCATGCAAGTTTAATCATATGGAACATCTCAACACTGCGGCCAAATCATGTGAGATGCACCGTCGTGACGCCGATGAGACAGCGCTCCGATAGCGTGTTTGGTACAGTGACTCAGGACTGATACTTGAGGGAGAGGAGGGAGGAAGAGAGAGGCAGATTTTAGTGCTGAGTCACAGCAAGGCTGCTGCTGCAGCACCCTCCCCCACACCGAACCTCACAGCCTGGCTTCATCTCACACACACACACACACACACACACACACACACACACACACACACACTGTGCATCCCATGGAGTGTGCTTCATCTTTAATGTCATACGTCTGTCTCGGCTGATTTCATTCGTTCACACCTGTTTATAGTCTGCGCCTACTGTTTTGTTTTGTTTTTTCGCCCCCTCACTCTTTCACAGCTCACCCGTCCCCTCCCCCATCCTCTTCTCCTCACTCTCACTCCAGCCTCTCACCTTCCCTGTGAAGTTTAATTAAGAATAAAATCGGTGAGAGCGAGAGATCAGAGTGCACGAGCTTGTCTGCTACAGGCTTGATAATGCTGAGGCTAATCTTCTCTTCCACTTGCTGTGTTTTGCTCTTTGACCGTGAGACGAGGCACCGCTAAAGCATCGCATCACCGCTCTCCATCCTCGGGTCCCCAGACACTTCACACACACACACACACATGCACACACACCAACCCGCAAATACCGCTGACTTCAAAGGCCTCTTCTGAAAAGTTAGTCATTCTCTTTCATCTCTGCAAAAAAAAAGAAGCAAAAATACAGCAAAGCTTTAATGGATGAAGTGAAGAAGAGCTGTTAAAGGCTTTATTCTCTTGCAACATCATATTCTGGTCAACCCAAAATCCACGAGCGCGAGAACTATGAACCTGCAGTTTCAAGACTTCATCCCCCGATCTGGAGCTGCTCCGCGGAGGATAAAATGTGACAGCGGTGCCACGGGGATGTTTCCAGCATTAAGCTGTGACAATGCCTGGTTCAGACGGCTGATAACCCTGTTGGACAGAAGATAATATTCATTTAAACTTCTCACAGTATTAATAGAATAGCATTTAAAATGGGATTAACCTGAATCAAATGAGTAATTTTCTCTAAAAAAAAAAAGAAAATCTGGGACTCTGGGAGAAAGGATAGGTAGATTTTTTTTTTCCAGATGAATTTGCTGAGTCATTGGAAGCCTGTAAAAAAAAAAAGAAAAAAGATAAAACAAGCAGAACAAGTGCGTGATTGAATAAATAACTGATCTACTGGATGTTGAATCCGCTCGTTTATTATGATGAGAAAAATAATGTCAAAAGGTTTTGACTTTATAGGTGCACTTAAATGTGTAAGATAGCCGATTGTTGAGTCTCGCTTTGGGTTGGCGGCCGGCCCGACCCACCAACCCAAAGCGTCGGTATTCGACGACCCGGGAATGAGTCAATATCTTACGAATTGCTCCTTTAAACCTGGAGCGTAGGAATATTTTCATATAAACGAATGTTACCTTCAAGTCTTAGCCAAAGGAGTTCACATATTGCTGATTAAGCTGATCACCGCCAGAAAAATCTCTGTATCTCTCTGTATATCGCTCTCCGGCGCTGGCTCAGATGGTTCCTGCTAGCGATGTGTTTTTAGCAAAGATTGGTTTTCCTGAGCAAAAGCGGGGAGTAACCGTAGCAACAGAGAAGGCTACAGCCATGGGATACAGGCTACAGCAACTAGACGTATGTCGGAGCCTATGGCTTCATAAGCACGCCAACAGTGTTCGTGTAATTACTCTCACTGCCAGAAGGGGGAGACAAAAGTTCTGCACTGCATCTACTTGGATGAACTTAATATGAATCACTAAATACTTGTAATTTTGTGGAATTAAAAATAGTCAAATGCATACTGAATAAAACCTATAAAAACCCAGAGCTGAACAAGAAAATAATCAATATGGCCAGGTTGATTTGACTGAAAACATCCCAACAACAATTTGATGGATTACCCTGAAATTTGGTCCCTGAAGGACGAATACAAAAGACTTAGATGATCGGCTTCATCCGAGGTTAACTGATTGTGGTTTGGGGTCAAATGTCAATAAATAACAAATATTGGATGGATTGGCATAACATTGAATTCATGTTCTCCTCGGGATAAATCAGAACGTTGTTGATCCCGTAACTTCTGATCCAGCATCATCACCGGGTCAAAACTGTTTTCATTAATCCAATACTTTGTTTTATGAACCAATTGGCGAATGTTAGCGTGCCAACACGCTAAACTTAGATGGGGAGCGTGCTTGACATTGTACCAGCTATATCAGCATGTTTACATTGTCAGTGTGAGCATGTTAGCATGCTGATGTTAGCATTTAGTTTAGCTGTGCCTCACAATTAATCAAAGTGACGATTTCTCCTGTGGTTGCCATTTTGTTCCCTCATCAAGCATATCAAATATATATGTATATACACATTTCCATTAATATTAGACCCCAATTTGATGAAGGTATGAGCTAATAATCCCCATCTGAGCACATTTTTGCCCTTAACCATGATTTAATCAAAAGCCCATCTGAACACTCACCCTTTGATATTCATTCTCTAATTAAGGCCATCATCCTTTTAATGAAATAATAGTGAAATTACTGGATGTTTGACTGTTCTGGGACCCCTGGACCTGCCTCATCCACCCTTAGACGCCTTCGGACCTCAGTTTTAAAATCCCCCTAACCTGATTCTACACGGTTTCTCCTTCCTTCAAACAAAACCACAATCCTTTGCTTCCATCCGTCCCTAATTTGTTTCGTTATAGTCCTGTAATATTGTTTGAGAGCGAGAGTGAATGAATACCTGTAGATTCATTCTCCTCACTTTCTCACATACATGCACACACGCCGCCTCCCTCCTCTCTTTTCTTCTCCTCTGGCTCTCCTCTCCAAATGGATTTTTCATGCAGAGTTATCATTATCATTAATTTAGGAGACAGGTCCGCTTCAGAGCAATTGAAGACACATTTGTTAGAGTGCCAAGCAGAGGCAGCGGCTGGAGGACAAAAGTGAGGAGGGGGCATTCCCACAATGCCGAGTCCAGTGGGGATCCAGTGGGGACGTGCTGAGGAACCATCAATCAATCCGAATCTGTGAGTTTGTCTCTGTAAGTGATCAGAAATAAACAAACCTCCAGCTGTAACCCATGCGATTAGGATTTAACATTGATGTGAAGACAGCGAGGAATGTGTGTGCGGTATGTTGTATATACATTTCTGTGTAAATGCTGACGTTCAGAGGGTTGCTGCCATGCAGAGCAAGGTTGAAACAGTATTTTCAGCTTGGTGACAAACACAGGCGTTTGCTTCTTTGCAAGGTCAGGCTCTCTTTGTCTTCTGGCAGAGACAATGTGATGACTGACAGGTTTTGCTGATGTGCAGGAACTGATACGTGGGTCTGTATAAAGCTCACTGAGACAATAAAAAACAACAACAACAACAACAAGCAAAGCCTGAAAGCTGGGGTTGGTAACGACAGAGAAGCCAGGCTAAAAGGAGCGTAGCGCGTCATGCTCATTGCTAACCAACTACCGCATGTCTGATTCACATTAAATCACCTAAAATTATCATGATGAACGTAAACATTAAACATGGCTATTGTTAGCACTCGCAGCTTTCAAGCTAGCTTGTTGGTATTGGGACATTTTGGCTCCACTTTCTCTTCTGCCACTTTTGCATCTAGTTTGCTAATAGCTTTAGCAATACATCCACCTAGCCTTGTGGAAGAATGTGAATGAGTGCACACAGGTAGGATGGGCTTATTACAGACCTGCGACACCTGCAGACACCAGATTCGGCTCATTTAGTACATGTTTCTATTAGTTATGCTCTATTTAATTGTCTTTGGTCCATTCAGTGCTTGTTCACAGTTTAGAAGGTACAGCTTATCTTGGTGTGACTACCATCTGCTGTACTCAAGGCTACAGAGGCTCGAGCCAGACAGACAGGAAGTCAGACTTAGGGATGAGACATCTTCAGTCTGCTGAGACCTCATTGCTTCATCTCATAAGAGTTCCGTCACAATTACCTTCCCTTAGCTTTGAGGGAGCAATTTGTAAGATGTTGACTCTTATTGCTGCATGGGTCGTCAAATACGGCCGGCCACCAACCCAAAGCATCTGTATTTGACAACCTGGAAGTGACACTCAACAATCAGCTATGTTGCACATTACACCTTTAAAGGATAAAGCTGGTGTTATTCTGTATTTGTGTTGTTGTCAATAAACCCCATTAAAAGACCGGAAGCAAAGTGTGTTAGCCTATCTCTCAATTCTGTCCGAAGAGAGGTCTTTATAAAAAGGACACAAATATATGCCGTACATTGACTTTAAAGAGAAAGAAAAGCCTCAGTAATTTTCTAAAACAACTGGGCACTTTTTTTAGCAGATACTAGGCCTTTTCCACACATACATGGGTATTGTTGAAAACTTTCTATGCATTTTGGCCTTTCGTCCACATGCAAACTGTGTTTTAGGTCACTGAAAACAGACCTTTAGGGAAACTCCGTCCAGGGTGAAGATTTTCTGAAACTCAGTTTTCACTGTTTACGTGTAGACAGGGAAAACTGAGTTTTTTTCCTGTAACGTCACACTGTGCTTTGTGGGTTTCTGCTTTGTTTGACGTCAGTGTGCGACATTTTGTTCATGAGACGGTTTTGTGCGATGGCGGACGTAGCCAAGTTTTCCATGCTTACACATGCATACAGTTATTCTCCCACTATGTTAACGAAGAGAGGCGTCCTGATTGGATAGTCAAATGATATGGTTAGATTCTTTCGGACTTTGATTCCCTGCTTGCTCCCTGCTGAATAAGTTTTCTAGTTGGACTGATTTTCTGGTTTTTGACTCCTGCCTGACTCCAAGTAAAACTGAACTTCCTTGCATCTGTTTGTTTCTGTGTTGTGCTTTTGGGCTCAGATTTGCTACCAGTTCTTACACCACCATTGATAGATTAATCTTCTAGGTGGCCCCGGGGCAAAAATGAGCTACTGGACCCCCTATTTACCCCACAGTTCATCAGTGTGCAGTTTTTCTGTACTGGAATATAACAGGACCCATCACTCCCCAACAAAGACAGCACGATGAATTAAATCAATCACAAATCATTTACAGACTCTGACACACCAACCACTGAAGTCATCCTGGTTGTAAACAGTTAAATTATAGCGACGAAGTTCCCGTTGAAATCCAGCTGAATAGGAGAGCAACTTTGTGAACGGTGACGGTGCATTTTTTTCTGGAATATGGCCACATTTTATTCTGGCGCCATAATAGGAAAAAACCCCACAGGAAATAACATGAAAATATTGTTGATTAAGTGGTAAAAAAAAAGAATTAGATGCCTCAAACCAATCCTGCATAAATTACTAGATCTATATTAATATATAAAAAACTGATAGAATCCTGAACAAACAGGCTATTGATCGATATCTGGCAAGCCTGTGGTGGGACAATAACATCTGAAAACATCTAAAATATCCTCTTGCTCCCCGAGCAGCTGCCCATCATAACAGACTTTTTTTTTTTTAAAAACACTCTCTCTCCCTCACTGGCAGATATCTATTAAAAGCTGCTGCTGACGTCAAAAGTGTCCGCCATCTTTGACGGGAGCTGCACTGCTCCCCCCCCCCTCCCCATTGAAGAAGCAGAGAGGAGGAGGACTCAGCCGACGCGCAGTGCCTTTGCAGCATCCCAGTCATATACAGACGGAGGCTGGTTTCGGTTAGCTGGTGGTAAACGCAGACATTTCCTCCCATACTGACTGCGGGGCACCGACACCAGGCACAGGTGAGACCGCAGACGTTTTTCTACCTGTTTCTATTCATTAAGAGAGTTGTTGTTTTTTGTGGCGCAGTGAAGCAGCAGATGTTCGTTAGACGATGGTATGCATGATATTTTAAGGTTTCATCTTGTTTGGGATTATAGCGGGTAATTTGGGATGTTAGCAGGAGGAGATGGGTGAAGGAGGAAGCGGAGAAGGCAGAGGAAGGCAATGCGTGACCTCCCGGGTGATAAATCTCAAACGCGCAGTGGATTGTTGAGAGGATGGCTGCGGTGCGCTATAATGCGTATAGTCAATGTGGGCGTTTTTTCTTTTCTTTTCAATGTATCAGCACCTTGGACAGCGCCAGAGGAGGGGAAAAAAACACACCGAGGAGATGACACTCAAACGCCGCATTGTCATGTGGAGGTGGTGGGGGTCGTGTCTGTTTTCTTCAGAGATCAGTGGGATTGAATCAGCAGGTAGACTCCGCTGACTGCGCAGCAGGATGCTGAATCGTGAATCAATCTGTCGCACTCATGTCAGTCCGGAAAAAACAACAACAACAACAGAATGTAACCGCTGATTTTAAAAAATAAAAGAGGAGTCAGGGTGATGATGGTGTAGTAAACTGCGCCATGGTGAAGTCGGTGGGAGGAGGGTAGCCGATATAAACAGGAGGGAGGGGGGTTGAGGCATTTTCCAGCTCCATTAATGCGTCGCTTCCTTTTTATTTATTTTTATTATTTTACGCAGCGTCTTTGCGGCCAAATCTGCGCCACGTTTACGTGACCGAGGCATGAAGGGGGAAAATATCCTGGTGGTGTAAAGACTGGGGGGGGGGGGGGGGGGGTTCACGGCGAGAAATGAGGGAGAAGAGCGGCGGGGTGGACCGCGGTGAAACCCGCACTATGACACCCAACTCCCCTCCTCCCTCCTCTTCCCATTCATCCAGGCAGCCGTCTCCGAGGCGACGCGCATCACTGTCAACGAGCCCCGCACGCGTGGCGCACAATGCCTGGGAGCTGAATTGGGTACCCGAGCGCGCCACATGCGCAACTGTGTTTCAGTTAGGAGTGTTGGATCAGGATACATACACACTACATATAAAGCTATGGCACTGGTGTGGTGATGCTTTATTTAAAAAACAAAACAAAACAAACACCCGGTCTTCCTTCCGCGTGCGTCTGAGTAGCCTATCGAATTTTTTTTTCTTCCCAAATTCCAATTCATAATCAAAACTGAAACACTTTCTGCAGGTGTGATGAGAAACAGTTATCTGGATTTTGGCGCGGTGAATTGACGCGCCTGTGCTGCCCGTCACGCACAGCGCAACAGGACTACGGCTGCCGTGAGAGGACACCCGAGCCTCGTGGTGCAGGAATAGAGCCGTGATTGTTGGTGATCTTGAGGTGTGACGATGCGGCAGATTAGATATATGAAGTCGTATTGATCTCTGGCGCACCTGGAATTATATTGTATCGCCACATGGGGCGGTAGGCTTGCTGACTGATCACCACTGACAGATGAGGCGCTGGACACCATGACAGGAGGGTTGCATTTACCAACAGATGTCCTCCAATCACATTCCTTTACTAAGTGTATAGTGATTTTTTTAATGGCCTTAATATAACAGATTTAATTGTAAAAACAAACATGAGTTCAGGCTCTGAACACTGACAGCTCTGTATTCATGACTGTGACGGATTATAGCCTGGAGCACATCAAAGCCCGCCCCCTCAAGGATGCTCCAGTTGGCCTTGACCACTATACCATATCACGTTTGGACTGCAGAGAGGGAGGGAGAGGGTGGTGGTGGTGGTGGGAGGAGGTGTCAGGCCTATACGGCACACAGTGAGAAGGGGCCTGCTCTCTGGATAAATGGTGACTCACAACACCATCACCATCCGCTGATTGTTTCCCAGAAACACCCTGGTCGTTGTTCATTTTCACACCCGCCTCTGCTACACTGCTCTGAAACCGAGCTGATCGATGCTGCTGAATACTGAGCCGGCTGCGCATTGCGTGTCTTTTTGCTTCTCAACCTAGCAGCTCCTTCTTTTAAAAGGCTCCTTGGCTGAAAGCTGTAAGTGACAAAACGAGGCAAACAGATGCGTTTTTGTGGTTTGAAAGGTCACTTACAGGCCCAAACCGACCACTCACCTCAATGCACAAGCACCTAACCTCATACTACAGCCACATACTGTAAATCTCACTGTAATCTTAAATGCAATGAGACAGTCACATTAAGCCTTCTACAACCAGCTTCCTGTAGCGGTTTCTCTGCAATGAAAAGATCTGATTAAAATGTGAAGGAAATATTCTCTTTGCCAGATTACACAATAAAAACATCCAGCATTGTTTCACCTTTCACTCAGCAGGCACATGATGACTGGCGGGTAAGGACAGTACCTGCCCGAGATAGAGAAAGGGAAGCATTCCCGATTCTTGATAGGAGCCCGCTGCCTCGCTCCCTCTTTTATAATAATAGTGCCGTGGACTAAATGCCTGCTGCGGTAGTTTGTCGCCGTCAGAGTGCAGTTCAGGTTTGAGCTGCATGACAAACAAAATCTCCCTCATGGATCCAGCAGAGCTTGTTCTGCTGCTGTCGCATTAACAAGAACGTTGTTGTTCTTCTCTAGTCCAGACTATTCCAGGCGATTCCGTCCGTCTGCTTCTCGGAGACGTCATTTACTTCTCAGGATATGTTCTCGCCTAAGACTAAAGAGACTTTTACTAGATGGTAAACACAGCGGTGGTTTTCAGCCTCAGATGTTTATATTTAAGCTACGTAACATTATATGTATGTATATAAAAACGAAACGCTGCATCCTTTTAAAAAATAGTTTGACAGGAAATAAGCTTACTGGCTTCCTTGCAGAGAGTTGGATTAAAAGGCCGCGGCCACTCATCTGCAGCTGGTTAGCTTAGCTTAGCTTAGCATAAGGACAGGAAGCAGCTAGCTTATCTCTAAAAATCAGTGAAAACTTTAAGGGTGAAGGGTTTTAAGGTTGCTACAGCGGCAGGCTAGCGGTTTCCTCTTTAAGCTAAGTTGAGCTAAAGTGCTGCTCATATTTAGCGTTCAGTGTTCTCATCTAACTCTCGACATAAACATAAATGAAGTGAAACAAGACAAACAGCACCGAGTGTGACACGCAGTATATGGGGGGCTAAGTAGCAGCGAATTTGGCAAAGTCAGGGTGAAAGTCGGGGCTTGTTTTGTGCCCAGTCAGCCCTCGCGGGACGATCTCTCACTTTCTCTGAGACACAGAAACAAAATGGCTGCTCTCGAGGCCTCGAAGCTGTGGCGAAGCACAAACATTCACCAAACCACATCATACAAATCCAGTTGTTTGTTTTCATCATCATCGTCTGTTGCTTTTATTTGTTTTCATTACAAAGAGAAAACTAGTTGGGTTTTCTCCTCATTAAGCTCTGCTGCTCTTCTGGATGTTCTCTCTTAAAAGTTGTCTTACGTGTTTGGTAAAACTAGTCGAATGGCCATCGACACAGATAGCTCGCAGACATGAGCATAAAAGCTTGACTGATCTAAATTTAGTTTAACTTATCTTACCTCAGTTGTACCATCTCACAGAAATGATATGACAACCATCATCTCCCAAGTGATGCTCCTGCTTTTGAAGCTTTCCTGGAACTTAAAATTTAAAAAAAAACAACCCTCCTTTTACCTTTTTAAAGCCACATTTAAGAGAGTGAGTCCACTGCACTGTCATCATTCTGCCATCTGCTCTCACATTAGAATATTCTCCTTTTTGATTAAAGAACGGAATGAGGGAGGTGGAGAGACAATCTTCACTATGCCAAGCCATAAGCCTCCGGTCTCAGATTTAACTATGAATGTGATGTGCGAGTATGATGCACATTGATCTGCAGCTTCAAACGTATCACTTTCACCGCAACATTAGCAGCATTCTGTGGCACGCGGCGGGAATAAAAGCATGTATAGAATACTTATCCCTGCATCAGTGAGGCACAAAGTCGCCAATTAATCTGCTCGGGTCAACATGAATACGCCCTCCGCCCTCTACATTACACGGCATTGTGTGCTCAGGTGCAGGGACAATATGACTGTATCAGTCTCCTGCAAACACGCTTTCATTCAGCCATCATTGCAGAGTTATGTGCTGTTTTTTTTTTTCCATTTGGGGATTCTCGCTGTACTCCGTCTGTTGGGTTAATTTATGTTGCTGCAGTGCAGCTGACCGAGGTCGTTGCTGCAGGTTCGCCTCTGCGATGCTTTCATATAAACCTTAAACAGTAAAGATATGTGTGTAAAGTGACAGTCTGAAGCATGCATGCATTATAGGGCATAATGGAATTCACGGTGTGATGTATTATGTATTTTGCATCTGGTTTTGACTTTTGTTTTTAGCGTCATCGTCAACCACACATATAAAACACATATAAAACCAGTTGCTTCTCTCGTATTCAGCTGTACATTTTCAAGTTTTTTTGCTCTGCTGATTAAAATTAACCCATAATGTACAGGCATTAATGTCCAATCATGTATTAAAAATGGCTTATCAATATTATTAATTCTTGTAGATTGACACTGGAGGTCAACGTTGCCATCTGCAGCACTCACTGTAGGCATTCAAATATGACATTTAAGACATGTGAATTTCTTCTTCTATGATAGTAAAAATCTTTAGTTCTTGGACCAAAAAAACTGGACTCCAATAATTAAAATAATCGTGAGCCGCAGTCCTACAGACAGTCAGCACAGCTGCGTGTTAATTAAACATATTAGATATTCACAACAGTCTTCTAGCTCTTCAGTTGCTCAAACACATCAAAAAAAAAAAATAGAAATCTGCTATTTTTCTGATGAGTATAAGGAGTTTCTCGTCCTGTGGGTGCTCTTAATTGCCTTTTAATGTCTTTGTTTTTACGACGTCTCTAATATTTAACAGGCTCTCTCCTCTGAAGTGGCCTGGCTCAGGCCCGTGACCATGAAGGAGGTAGAGACTCACTTTAAAGCACTGAATGCACCCCGTTGAACTGTGAAACAAACCTCCGGGGATCACAGATCGGAATTCTTTCATCTCGTGTCATAATCCCCGACTGTACAAGCATGCTTTATGCCAACAAGCTGCGACCAAAGGACTAATGAAAGGCATCAATATTTATTAGGGCGTAACAGTTTGATGGTCTAAAACCATCAGAAATCCTGCCTCTGCGCTCTGCGGCTGGCTCGAACGCTTCCCGTCTGGGATTCCATCAAATGTGCGGATATAAAAAGCACGTCTGCTGTATTTTTCACCTTCGCATCTCTCGGCTCTGACGTTTATTGCGTCGTAAAACAGGAGAGCTTGTGCTTCTAATTCAAAGCAGGCTGCAGAGGCCTGCACATAAATTGCTCGGTTGATTGCTGGTCATATGTTCATCTGCACCGCCGTCCCCTCGAATCCCCCACCACCCCCCGTCTGAACCCAATCCCCCTTTTAGCTCTTCTGCCTCTTCACCCCTCACTATCATGTTTAGCTTGTCACATCTCCGCGGCCCTCTAGCAGCCGAAACGTCATCTGTGATAAATATGTCTCCGGGTGCTCCCGTGGGTGGACGAATGATGCCGCTTGGGCCCCTTTCATCCACGGAGACCCACAGAGGTGACTGTGAGCACGGCGCTGAAGGGCGTTGGTGGTTTGCTTTGCATACTGAATTATGCCCTCATTTTATTCTCTCTTTTATTCATCCTTGTTCATATGTTCTTCCTGTTCTAATCACCCGACAGCAACGTCTCCCCATCTCCACATCACAAACACGTCATGCTGCTAATTTTTTTTTTGCCGCTTGATACAAAAGGAAAACTCGCGAGGGTCTCGTTTCCTGTGACAAGAAAGGTCAGCTTATCTTTTCACCTCTTCCACCTCCAAGAGGCAATAAATAGGACGACGACATTGCTGCGTGATAATGGAGGAACTGTAGAGCAGTTTTTACATGAGCACACACACACACACACACACACACACACACACACACACACACACACACACACACACACACACACACACACACAGGTCATCATGCGGCTATCCTTCAAGATGTCTGGAGTCACTCTGGGAGAATAGAGTTTATGAGAGTAGGTGTGTGACGGGAATACTAACTGAGTAATCTCCCATCGATGGCGAGTTCTGTCCTTTTACCCCCGATACTTAGATACTTAGAAAGCATTAAACTGAAACTTCTGGCCAGAACTTCTCTCAAAACTAGTAAAACGCTGCTCCAACAACAATCCTGTTTCTTTAAACCACCGAACAAACCGTGACGGTTCCCACACTGACTTCCTTCTTCTGCCAGGGGCGTGGATAGGATACGTCTTATATGATTTACTTATGAGTTGTATAACATGCCTTGTAGGATACTGTGAACAGATTATGTTTGCATGTTCGTATAGACATCACAGCATGCAGGGGTCCTCACCTACCCAGTGGTTATCGTACAGTACAGAATTTATCCATCCACGCCTCTGCGTTGTTCTCTCAGCGTTATTCGCGTCTACATCAACTAACTGCTTTGAGCTCTCTCCTCAGTTACACTAGAATCCTCAAAAAGCATCACGTCTCATGCAAATGTTCTCGCTCTGTATGCAAACCGTCATGAGAACGTGATGTTATCATGCCAAAGGCAAGGGCCGATGATTATTACTCAGCCCGCGTGAGCAATAATAATCAACCTAATACTGTATGTTTAGCATAATTTCTAGACAATAGATATTGAAAATGCTGTTCTGAGTTTTCTCATTTACAATAAGTCAAACATGCGGGTTGATTTTAGGTTTGTATGCAGATTTGTTTTTGATATATACTGTATGTGTGTGCAAATGTTATTGTAAATGCCTTTTTTTTGTGGTGAAGCATTGTTTTTCCAACATACTGCTCCTTTTAGGGATACAACTACTGATTATTTTCCCATCTCTCAATTATTTTCTCAATTAATTGATTAATCTGTCTGTCCATTACAACTTCCCAAAGCCTAAATTGACATATTCCTATTGCTTGTTTTGTCCAGACCAAAAAGCAAGATATTTAGTTGAATATCATAGAAGACAAAGAAAACCAACAAAATCTTACATTTGAGAAGCTGAGACCTTTAAGCATTTTTAGTTAAATAATAATACGAGTCTACTGCCAGGCTAGCAGCTGTGAACACAGTGCTTTGAACTAAATGCTTACACTAGCATGCTAGCATGCTCACAGCGGCATTAGCAGAATGTGCACATGGGAGAAGTTAGCCTGGAGGTTTTCTTCCTGAAACGTTATTCTAACACGTGTTCAACGTTATGAAAGGGTCCATTTTTAACCCAAACCATGATGTTTCCCTAAACATAACCAAGTGTTTTTGTTCCTAAACCTAACCATGTAGTTTTGTTAGCTAAATTTAACCAAGTATGTGTGGTGCCTAAACCTAACCATGTAGTTTCGGTGCCTAAACACAGTAGCTTTGGTGCCTAAACCTAACCATGTAACTAGTTTTGTTAGCTAAACCTAACCAAAGTGCAACCAAAAACTAAATTACTGGAAATAAGAAAATAAAACGAGCCGACTGAGGGTCTCCGAGGTGCATGCCCTGAACCCACTCAGCCACGAGGCTGTGCTAGCTCCACATGATCTGTTACGTTTTATAATACGTGCTCTCTATATTGTCAGAAAGCTGTCTGACAGAAAGGCTAACTTCTCCCATCTGCATATATATATATAATGTTTACCATTTTCACTATTTCAGTCAGTGTTGGGGAACTACTTTGCAAGCTTTGCTAGCTACCAGTTACTTCACCCTGGAGGAAGTTAAACGACAGCAAAGCTACCCTGGAGGGGAATTAAGCTAGAGGCCTACTGAGGAAAAAGTAGCTCAAACTACTTTAAAAAAAAATGCAAATATAAATGTAGTTGAACTAGCAAACAACTGCAAATGTTAAACTACTAGTTTAGTTCACTACTCCCCCAACACTGATTTTAGTTTAAGCATGCTAACACTTGCTAACTGCCGACAGACAGACTGATCCCATAGCTCCATGCGCTAGTGTGGCTAAACATTAAGTTAACAATAAAAATACTTTCCGACTGATATTCTGTTGACTGACTAGCAGACTAATGGCTTCACATCTAGATCTTGATTTGCACGTCTGATGACCCGCGTAGCTCTTAATGTGCGTCACCTTCACCGTCTCTGCTAGCATCTTCTGGAGTGTCATTTAGGATCCTTTAGCCACGTGCTTCTGAGCTGTGGATGCTTACAGTGGGGCCAGATGAATAAGTAATGGGATCTTGGACTTCTCAGGTCAATAATGCATAGTATTCATTGTGGAGCGAGGCCACTGGGATGTCGCCACAGCACTTAATGCTAGCTCCTGTGTGGATAGAGAGCTGCAGTTGTAGTGAAACTCGGGCTTGTTGTGTGATGTTACATCACTGTTGTTTTTTAATTCAGGCTCGCTGTGGTTCCTGGAAGGGTCGTGTCACCTTGGTTATGATGTGTTAAAACCTCCAAACAAGAAGGATGAAGGAAGCCCCAGAATGGCTGTTTTTTTTTACATATAATTTGACATTTACTGTTTCATCTGTAGCCAAATGACAATTCAGCTGATGTTAATTTAAAAAGGAACGCATACAGTCTTCTGTACGGAGCGATAACAGCAAGGGAACAGCTGTAGTAACCTTCACAATTAAGGCGTTTAACGTGACAAGATTTATTTTTTACAAGGCCAACGCTCATTAATCTCTCAACTGTTACTGGGCTCCAGTAAAACGACAAACTACCAGGCCTGAAGACGACCTTTAAATCCAGTTATTGTAGAATGAATTCGGTGTGTCTGAATTTGTGCACTCTCATCTTATCTTGGGTTTTTGCAGCAGAGCAGAAAATCAGACGCTATGTCATCTCCGTCAGCCTGATAGATACTTTAATGTTTTAAGTTTATCAATCACACATCATACACAGTTCAACCCAATGTTTCCAGTCAAAGATATTTCATTCAGAGAGACATTCAATGCAGGGACAGAGAGAGAGAGAGAGAGCGTCTGAAACCAACACTGGAAAGCAAACAAAATGGCAGCCAACACACACACACACTTAGAGTAAAACATGAGAGACACACACATCCAACTCGATGTGCATGAAACAGTAAAAAACAACATGTTTCTCTTGCCACAAGTCACTTCAAAGCTCTTGTATGTTACCCTCATGATGAGTCTGTCTTTCCCCAGTAAGTATTCAGATAAAAAATAGGCCATAAAATGGACTTTTATGTGGCAAGAACAGCAAAACAAATGTACAGAAGTAGCCTCGATTTAGTCAGATTTAACAATAAATTGCTTCCTTTTTTTTCTTTTTTTTTTTTAAATCGAAAGGAGCAATATATTTCAGCATTATATAACATTTTTACTGACATAACATGATTAGTATTAAGCCTAGATTGTATATGGTATAAATAATGGAATGGAATAAAAATGAAAACAATAAATATTAAAATAATAAAACAGATAAGAGATGTTAGCAATAATGTGCGAGAATCAATAAAAGGCTGCAAGCCTGAGGTCCTCGGGCAGGGAGTTCCAGAGCTGAGGGGCCTCAGGGAGCCAGCAGACCCCGGAACGAAGATCTGAGGCTACAGTTCAGTATTTGATCATCTTTATGTGGGATCAAGTACAATATTTATTGATGTAGAGTGGATCTACCAATGCAGATACCAAGTAAAAAAGGAAAGAGGAAGAAATCGGCTTGAAAAAAAAAAGAAAGCGAGGAGAGGAGAGGAGGAAAAGAAATGTGTTGAGGTGGAGCAGTTGTAATCTTCTCCAGGTAGGACGTGATTGGACAGGGTATGAAATATACCGTCGTCCAGGGCTTCATATCTTTCGTTATTGTTCCCATGGCGATTACGCTGCGGTGTCACTCTTATGGCAGTAAACACATGATGGATGGACGGATAGAGAGCAGGGGGGGGGGAGGGGTTTATTCAACATCCATGGAGTTATTTCTCACTCTTGTCGGTACCCAAATGCAGGTTTTTAGCCTTTTTGGGGATTCTTTTTATTGCTGATAGAATTATTCCAAATACTGTTGATGAATGTGCTGCGTTCAACCTTACACCAACAATTGCCTTGAAACCTGTGATAACTGCCACACCGGTCATTAATCACTTTTTACAGCATCTTTTCTAGTGCCGTAAATTAAATCATACAGCTAATCAGCAAACCTCAGTCTGCCTCGGTCTCTGGCGACACGGATGTAACGAAGTGTGTGTATATGCCTGCATATGGAGTGTGTGTGGCGATGAGTTTATGTGTTTAGCGCGCCGTGCTACAGGCTAGTTGTGTAATTTTAATAACTGAGAGGTTGATTTTTGTCCGTCCAGCCTTGCAGTTTTTATTTATTGCTCCCGTTTTGATTCGGGGGCCAAAAGGTCACAGCGTTTACCATTTCCTGCCATAAATGTCAGCGTCGGTGTAACACGTGATGACAGGGCAGTAGAAACACAAGGACAAATAATAATAATAATAATAATAATAATAATAATAATAACTTCATTTGTATAGCACCTTTCAAAATACGGTTTACAAAGTGCTTTGACAGATACAGCTGTGAGTACACACGAAAACAGGAAACGGGATCAAGAGAACGATAAAACGACGATAAAAGATGACATCACACAAAAGCAAGTCTATAAAAGTGAGTTTTGAGAAGCGATTTAAAAGAGATTACTGATTTTGCGAGCCTTATCTCCTCGGGCAGGTCGTGTGGTTGTGGCGCACACACAAAGATGGATATGGTAGTTGTTGATTACCTAAATATTCCCACAAATCCTGTGTGAACACAGGAATTCTGAGCCACCTGTGTGGCAGATGTTTGGTTTGGTGGAGTGTTGATTTCCTAAAGGACTCTTTATACTGACAGATGGAAAGCGACACATTCGTCTGTAAAGATTACAGGATTACTGTACTCTGATTACAAGACAAAGTGATAGAATTTAATTTTATAACTAAAGCATTTACTGACTGCAGTAGTTCCTAATTACCACTGCTTCCTAACACTGTTAGTATGATTCTAAAAAAAACTTTAATCTAACAGACAAACATCCAGATTCAATATTCCTGCTTCGTCTGGTCATTAACTTATTTTTTCCCCAGTTTATTACCCAAACTGCCGACAGCCTTTCAGCAATTCGTTCAAAATTAGAAGAGTCTCTGAAGTGGCAACATTTAATCAGATGGGAGGCTCCAGATGAACGAGTGTCCTTTTACGCTGTACGTTTTTGGAGTGGACTAAATAGACCCTCTCCGGACCACTCAGAATTATATCATTTTATTTCAATTTTCTTTAGTTTTTCGCTATGTTTGCATTTAATAGATGATATCAAGGCCAGAATTTCTGTAAAATGTCAAGAAAAATTTTATCACTCGAGTCCACAGTTACAAAATTACGGTGGCTGAGAGAGCTCAACTCACTGCAACTTAACAAAACGCATGCAAATAGACAAAACACAACGGATATTGATGTTTCTAGGGGACACTAAAAAGTGATGGACACGCTTGTTCTACGACCATTTGTGACTCTCAAAGTTATTGATCTCGGCCACTGAAATATAAGTTTTTTTCTTTTCTTTTAATATTGTGATGGCTCGTTGTGTTTTTTCGTGGTTTTATCGGAATTGGCAGGCTAATAATAAACACAATGCAAAGGCTAGGTTAACAACAGATATCTGCCACCAGCTAATATCTGACTCATGCCATCATGATATTAAAATAAAGACAAAAAAAACTTGATTGATGAAGATGTTTTGTTTATTTGCATGTGTTTTCTTAAGTTGCATTGAGCTCTCTTGGCCACCGTAAAAATAGCAAATGATAAACAAGTAGCCAGTATTAGCTTCTTAACTCAAGCTTAGTTTTTACAGAGCTTTTGAACATATCCCATAGTCTTCTTCAGCAAAGGGAAATTGCTCACAGGACCTGGGTATAGAACAGGTAAATCACAGAGGACGTCATTTGGATTTGAAAGTTGAAAGCTCTGGGAAAAACCTTGTAAGTGCTCCTCCAGTTTAAATTTCCATTGGAAGTCAAACAAACTGAGCCTACGCACTCTGTAATTGTAAAACTGTAATTGACAGTAATTAATGCACTGATTGTAAAAGCGTTTTATTACATAAGGCCAGCTGCAGCAGTATTTTGTCTCTACTCTGATGAAGATGGACAGTGCTGAAGCAGGCAGTGCTGAGGGCAGCTAAGATGCAAAATGTGAAGCTTGTAATTGAGACGCGAAGTAAAAGGTCAGTGTGGCCTGTTGAAACTTAATTGCCCGAATTTGGTTACGTAACGAGACAGGCGGGCGACGATGCCCTCTCTTCCTTCAGTGAGTCGTTCTGAAGAACTGACTGGATTCAGACATTAGGCACTGCGCCGCACAGTCCAGTTGGAGGTTTATATAACCCAACATGGCCGCCGCTGTTGTGGAGCGGTGCAGGACAGCGAGGCGAGAGGAGCGAGGGAGACAAGTCAGAGACACCAGAGCAGGCAGAGATGGAACAAACATGATGCATAAATATAAGATTCATGTTTTATCTGCAGAATAGTGGAAGCATCTTTGAGTATGTCTGCAGTTTCCTGCACTTTGGTTATGTAAAGTGGCCTCTGAATAAATGATATAATAAACAAGAGCCTGTACACAGTGCAGGACTTAATCATTATGATGCAGCTGTTGATCTGAGGACGTATTCTCCGTCCGCAGAGATGAATCTTAGCACCCAAGGAGGCTTTAATGATTCAGACCATGACACATTCTGATATTGCCATGGCAGTAAAAAAAAAATATCCTGTGTATGTGGCCAGCAGATGTTGTTGTGAACATCTCTGGACACACGAGTGGGTGAAGCGGAGGGTACAGCGGGACCTCCGAGGCAGAATATCAACCAGGCTGCTCGCTCAGAGAAGATGACACATGTCCAGGTGGGACGAAGCCATCTGTCCAGGATGATGGGTTTTGTTTTAGTAGAGAAATAAAGGTCTAATAATTAGTTACTTTAAAACATTGATATACATCTATACAGTAAATCTAGTAGATATCTATTAATCTGTGTCTTGCAATAGGTAATTTCGGAGCACTACAGCGAACAGTGCATTAATATTTGAAGGGTTTAAAATGGACTGGATAGACTTTTTTTTTTAGGTGTGTTGCTCCTCGTTTTCTCCTCTTTGTTTTTGCAAGTTATGCTTTAACCTTAATATCAGTAAGTTTAATCAGTAACAGTAAAGTTTGATACTTTTTTTCTTATAGGGCTTTTCAGACGATTTTCAATGAGAGGCGAGCGGGCAAGTAGGGATCGGCGCGGGCGATGACAAGCGGGCGCGATCCCGTGAAAGTGCTGCGGTCGTGCGGCCGGCCCTGCTGAAAAAAACAGCATGGACCAGCTTTGCGGGTTTTGCTGGTTTTTTCAGCAGGGGGAGTTGAACTTTCCTGAACTTTCACTACGCGACAAGATGGACGGGAGGCCGTTTCCATGGTTACCACGCGCAGAGCGTCTCGCAGGCGCTTGTCTGCCCGTCTATTCACACGAGGGGCGCAGTGAGACCCCGCGGATCCTAGCGGGTACGCGGGCGTAGTGTCGCCCCCCGTCTGAAAAGCCCAACTCATCAAGTAGCCTAGCGCAATATTTTTATTCTAATAGCCCATCTTGAACTTTCCTCATGCGGACACACAGGGGCTGCGATCATGCACAACAAAACAAAACATGCAAGAATTAAATCCCCCTTCCAATACCACGGATGGCGCCACTCGGCCAGGCATGCCAACACACTTATTTATGAACTTCAATATTCAATAGAAAATAATCGCGAAATTAAATAGCACAACGCGGTGTCAACATAAAAATAAATCGGCTTCACGAACACGAGCGCTGACAGTGGGTGGTCCATTTCGGATTTTATCGTTCTATCGCACTATAGACTGTTCACGTTACAGCGCTTTACTTAGTTTAAAATACTTATGTTTTAGGTATTTTATATGATCTATTGGTGAAGTAGTATTGATCACTTTGAGAGGGGGGATAAAATTAATTCAGCAGAAGCAGGGATATATAGACCAGAAAGAAATCCCAAGCATCCCCCCCGGCAAATCGCACCCTGATTATTCTCCCCTGGGCAGTAAAGGCCGTTATTGTAGCGGGATTACCACTTCGCCAGATAACTAAGAGAAGGAATTATGTTTCCCAGGAGGTTTACACAATGTGGATGCTGATTTATAAGAATGTCTTGTAGCCATATCCACTGAACTCATCTAACAGATGACTTGTTGTTTCATCATCACCTCTAGAGTCATCTCTCAGTAATCCCACATCTGGAGATTCCCAAGTATTTGGCTTGTGATAGTAGCCTCTCGTGACCGACAGAGGGGGAGGAAAGGATCACAGCTACAGGGCTAACAGGCTGTTTATGCCTCTCAGTGGCTAATCCTCCAAAATCCCAGTCTACCCTGTCTGACACTGGCATTCCTCTGCAGACATCAGTGTCCCACTCCCTTCACATTCATTCCCCAACAAACAAAAGCTGCTGTGGCGGCGGCGGCGGTGGCGTCTTCTTAATCCATCATTATACAGCCTGCAGAAGAGTCTTGGGAGACAGAAGCTCTCAGTTACCTACATATTGCTCTTATTTTTTTCATTGTATGACTTTTATGATCCAATTTCATCTTTGAAATTTGTTGCATGCCATGCTCTCATTTTTCTTCTGGATTATATTTTGTACCTTCGGCTTTTAGCTGCAACAGAGCGACTTGAAGCCAGTGGGTAGGGAGGGGTGTATCACCTTGCTCAAGGGCATCTTGACAGGGCACATGCATGATGATGGATGCATCTAAACAGAAATGCTAAACAGGAATTACGGGACAAATTGCTGTTCAGTTAGTCCGAGTTTGTCTTGAATGCCTCGTAAGACAATTAGCAAATCAAGTATGCACTTCTAGAAACATGTGCTTAATCTGTGCTGCTAATCCTGTAGATTTTCGGTCCACACCGGTCCGTCTGAGCCTGACATTCTTCTGCAAACATTGTCTGCCTGCTGCCACTGGTGCTTTTTCTAATCCTCTATTTGGTACCAACTGTTTGAAGAATTCTCATTGGGTACAGAGAGGAGACCGAGAATGTAGTGCAATTTAATGTTATTTTGCACGTCAGGTTAAAGGGTCAAGTTCCCTCATAACTACAGTTTTTGAAGCTGTCTCTTAATTTTGTTGAAAAAAAGCCAGATGATTTCCATTTCAATAGTCCAATGTCAAATAATTCAAGTTGACTGAGCTGATTTCTTGTCTCTTTTCCAGCCCTCCCCGAATTCCCACTAGGATCTTCTCTTCCCTGTTGGAGACCTTCTCCACCCCCCACATCTAGCAGCCATGGCAGATGACGCGGACATGCGCAATGAGCTGTCAGACATGCAGCAACGCGCCGACCAGCTGGCCGATGAGGTGAGAACAACGCGCTCGCTGCGTCACACTGGTTTGAGTTGTGATGGCGCACAGACACGATGGCACGCCTGCATACTTCATCACAGAGACTGGACTGAACACATTTAAATGCATACAAATGACAAGCACATGTGTTTAAATGGCTGGAATTCTTTAACATGACAAACATATACTAAGATTTTAGGGGATAAATACTGTCTGCCTGGTAGGGTTGGGTACCAAACTCTGTAATTTCAAATGGTACCAACCAAATTACTATCAACGATTCACATTAAATCAATCTGTGCCAAATATCTGAGGCACATCTGGGTTTCGGGGTCCGAAATTAACAGCCGCTAACCGCTAAATGCAGGTAGATTTCCTGTTTGGCGAGTGAATCTCAGACAGCTATTCGCCACACTGGCAGGCAGTGTTGGGCAGTGTTACTTTTAATAGTAACTCATTAAAAAGTAACTTGTTACGTTACAGCATTACCTACTGAGAAAAGTAACTTGTTACAGTACTTTTGCGTTACCAAAAATGTCAACCACTTTACGATGTAGTTTCAGCTGGGGGATGTTCGAGTGGTGATCGCCTTCATACGTTAAAAAAAAAATGCGAAGAAAGGAAATAAAATCAGAAAAATACATCTGTACACCTTCTGAATTCAAGTTTCCCTCTTAAACCAAACGACAAACTTAATTAATTGTCTCGTTAACTCATCGTAAAACACTTCAGACGAGACATTAAAGGAATCAAACTCACCAGAGCCATCTTGGTTTGTCTTTCCACTTTTCCAACAATCGCCAACTCGGAACTTGGTGGAAATACATCCGAGTTAGATCTGAAAATATTCTGGATCCACATTTTAATTCCCTGCCGCTAACGATCTGACAGCGATCTGAGAAGGGGTATATAGGCTCAGTACACCAGCCTCTATGAAAACAATAAAACTCTTCAGCTCTTAAAGTCTACAGTACATCACGTTTCAACAAACATTCAATTAAGGCAACAAAAGACACGGGGAAATGCTGTGATATTGTAAAAGTACTTTGTAACACGTTACACCAAACACTGCTGGCGGGTAAGTGTTTGTACCAAAGTCACCATGGAATAAAATACTATGCCGAGCGTCTCTACTGAATTATGGTGTCATTTACGGGCGCGCTGCTTCTGTCCTCTCTGCCGTCTGTGTCAGGGTTGGGTTCTTCTTCTACTGCTGTGATAATTTTGAATTTATTCCATCATGGATGGGTCACCAAATATGGCGTACAGAGAGAGTAAAGTACAGGAGGAGGTACCGGTACCGAACTCATCGGTTCAAATGTAAACGTTATCCAACCCTACTGCCGAGGCCTGTGGCTTTTTGTGTGTGTGATAGACAGAAAGACAAAGTCTCAGCTACGGGCCAGAGCAGATAAGCCCACACCCCTCCAGCTTCACATATGACTCACACGGGCACAGCTGAACAGAATATTAAACACACACACATACAAGAACATAGGCCATGCACAAAATGGCAGCATCAGAATAAGAGTTTTAGCCTCTGTTGCACTGACTTGCGTGAGCTCTCAGATCTGCAGAGAGGACAGCAGCTCGTCTGATCTCAGGTCAGACAACATGAGGACAAGACAGAGGACATAAAGAAAATGGGTTAAAAAAAAAAAGGAAAGATGACAGATGAGTTGAAAAGGAGTAAGAAGGCCCCTGAAATCATATCCAGCCCCCACTGCTCGGGGTGGGGGGGAGGAGAATCAGCCGTGCTCGCAGCGGGCACAGCAAGCCGAAGCTGTGTCACTGTAAGAAGAGCGAGATTTCACAGAGTGCCGACCCTGCCGAGTGGCTCCAGCTAGCAAGCTGCGCTCTGCATCCACACGCTTCTTAGAGAGGGAATTTGAGTGTGCAGCTACATATCCATCACCACACAGGCTAATAATAGACATCTGACAGTCTGGGAGAAAAGGATAGAGAGAGGGGGGGGATCAAAGTGTGCTTTTATTACAAGAGTGTAGTTATTTTTATTGGCAGAGCTGCTGTATTTTTGAGTAAATCTCTGGTGAGTTACTGGATCTCAAATCCTGATCACTGTAAGCATTTAATTGATCGACGGGGTGAAAATAAACTTCCCAGAAATCAATTATAAGGTCGGGCATGTTCAATGCTCAAAGTGCAGACGGTCTGTCGCGTCAAGTTCATGTCGATAAACGTCAGATATTGATCCCTTTTGTGTCCCGCTGATTGTTCAGATTGACTCCACTTTGTTGTGATACGTGCTCGATTCAATAAACACACATACAGCACACACATGGTTGTGTTGTTTTTGTGTAAACCCCAGGAAGAAACCTTGCTTTTACGATGGGTCATGTAATCTCAAACGAAAAAACTAACTGTATCTTTCATTTCTCCGCAGTCACTGGAGAGCACTCGTCGTATGCTGCAGCTGGTGGAAGAGGTAAGAAAAAACCCCATAAAACTTCTATTAATAAAATCTGAGGCGACAAATGACAGAGCAAGAATCGGAAATTAATGTAGTGACGTCTGTCATGTCACAGATACACAAAGTTCTTCTGCATGAAGGCAGACATATAGGGTGTTTCTCAAAGTCCAGGATCCTTCCTTGGTAGGACGGGTCCTTGGAAGTCCGGTCCTCCAGAGGCTAGGCAAGACTCCTTCCTAGCATTCTGAGAAAACACAATGGAACAAGCTAGCGAGAGTGCATCATTGCGTCAATCTTCTTCTTTGTCTTCTTCTTCTGATGTCTTATGGCAGTTGGCAAACAGCTTTTAGGTGCATTACCGCCACAATCTGAACTGGAGTGTGTTCTTTTATTTCAAGTTTAACGTGATCTTTTTCAAGCCTGTGTCATTGCATCATTGAAAGGGGTCGCCATTTTTAAAAGACCTATTAAGCATCGGGCACATAGGATTGTGGGTACTTCAGGCGTTCCTTCGGCAGCATTCGATGACGTAGGATCCTTCCTTGACTTTTAGAAACACCCATAGTCAGAAAAACTGCAGAAGAAAGAATTTACTGCACAGAGTTTTCGGCATAATCCGGGAATTCACTGACAAGAAAAAAACTGCTATATACGCGAGATTACAGCTATGAGGCTGTTTAATTTTTTTACCTGTCTTACTTCTGTTACAGTTATTGAAATTTTTATTTCAGCAATTTGAGAAGGGATATGTAACCACAACTCAAAGTGAAGGCATGAACTAAAACAAATGTTCAAACTTCGTCCCTGCATAGTTTTGAGCCCTTAGTTGAAAAATAATTCCACTTTTATGAATGCTTTATATTTGACGAGTAAATTATTTAGTCAGGCATTAATTGTGAGTCTGTGGGATTCAGAATTTCCACTTACAGATTGTACACAATGTTCCAATTATTGTCATTTCCCAACAAAGAACACCACTCTATTCACAACATTTTACAATCGACAATGACACTGTAGCAACACGCATGAAGACAGTCGGTTGTCTCACAGAAAGGACAAGAGGCTCCTTGTTTTATTTTAATGGTTGCACAACAGTAAATGAAGAAGTGGTTAAAAAAATGTCACTCAACTGGTCTCCGTGATGGAAAGTTGTGATGAATGAGACCTGATTTTCTCTTTTAAGAGAGTTGAACAAAAGGAAACCGAATAAAGAGAAACTCCTGTAGTCCGAACCTGGCTTTAGCTTAACAAAAAGACTGGGAGGAGGGGGAGACAGCCAGCCTGGCTCTGTCCAAACCAACAACACCTTGTAAAGCTCAGTAATTAACCCTCTATATCTGTTTTGTTTAATCCATACGAAAACCAAACCAAGCTAACTGTCTCCTCACTCAAGCTTCACATTTAATAGACAGATGTGAGAGTGGCATCAATCTGTTTGTCTTTTACATTTTCTTGCTGATGTTTGCAGATGATGTTGACTGTTACGTCATTATTTTTCTGAAACTACCAAATCCAAATTCAAGATTTAGCTTCAACATGCTCTGTATTTTTCTGCTGTAAGTGCTTGAATCCATTAGTCTTGTAAGGCGGGGCAGAGTGAACCATGAGTCAACCGAGTGATGCCGTGAATAGCACATTATAAGTAATGACCTAACGTTAGAGAGAGAGGATATGGATTTTCATTTGCTCATGTAACATTCATGCCAATAAATAAAACTGTAATAAACTGAGTGAAAGATGGATAAAGGGAGAGAGAGAGCCTGAGAGTGACACACCAACGAGCAGACAGAGAGAGAAGGATACAGGGAGAGAAAAGGCGTAGACAGCTGGGGGGCGGGGGGGTTGGTGTCTGAAGGGCTCTTGGTGCAGATCTCAAGGTCATATTGATCATCAGTCGACATATGTCTCCACGCCGCTCCACCCTATATGAGGGCGGGGAGAGACTAGAGGAGAGAAAGCGATTAAAGGGAAGGTGAGGGGTCTGCAGAGTCAAATACATATGAAAAATCTCAGAGGAGGGAGACTCGGGGAGAGAAAATGCTGTAGAGAGGAACATGTTTCAGTTTTGTGATTGTTTTTTTCAGTTTAAAGGTTTGCCCCTTTGTTGAAATGTGTCCCTTCATTACTAAATTGCTTTAGATGTTTATATTCCATTATCTAATTGCTAACACACACACACACACACACTAGCCTCGTAGTGTGTCCATAACATTCAGTCTGTTTTATGAAATCACATTTAGGATTTCTGATATCCAGTTCCAACTTCCTATATTCAATTAAGGAGATGAGGGGGTGGGAAATTGCAAATGCAACTTAAACAGAACAGTTAAAAAAGAAGATATTTGAATTTTATTTTGAAGGAGAGGTATTTTCAAAATAAAAAGTAGTTGTTTTTCAAATGAGTGCACGCCATTGACTGTATGTAAAGATGGACGACATGAGAGCTCCCCAAAAGTGAAGCCAAAACATATCGATCGCCCCCTCGTGGTGGGCTGCAGTATATCATAAACCCCTCCCCCTCAATGATATCATGTAGGATATGGGCCAAACTAAAAACTGAATTTTTTCCAAAGATTTTTTTCTGTCATTTTAGGTAGTTCTTATCACGCTGATGTATGTTCAAGTGTTTATTTTGTCTGATCAGTTTGTTTTTAATTAGTTATTTGATGCTATGAAAACAGGGTGAAATGTCGTGACTGACGGCTGAGCCCTGCTCGCGATTGGGCGGGTGGGTGTATGGGCGGGAACTCAATACCAGATATTTTGGCTTCATTTTAGTACAGTGGGAGGAAGTGGAGACACGGCGTCCATCTTTATTTATGTCAACGGCCCTCACCATCAGATTACCTTTCTTCTCTACAACTTTCACTCAAGAAACATCGCAGGCAGTTTAAAGTAATCGATTACATCCTGCATGGTCACTTCAAGTGGCTCAGCTGTGAAAAAGCGTTACTGTATCTGAATGGAAATAATGTGGAATAATGTGTGACTACATACTATAAGGCTGATAATTAATACAGTTCATTTAAGATATTTAATTTGTCTAAAGCCTCACATTAAATCATTGGATGAAATGAGACTGACTGATTAATATCAAGTAAGTTTTATTTATGTAGCCTAAAATAAATAATTTGATATTGTAAGGTTGTTTGAGCAAGTAAAAATCCTTTATGTTGCAGTACACCAACTATAATCTCTAATTTATAATTTGACAAAGATGATGAATCTGCCAAAATTAAACTATCCATTTGATTTGAATGAGGAATCCATATTGATCCTCCAGCCTCCAGTTCTGTTTGGGATCATGGTTGATTATTCCTTTGAGTTTCCCCAAGGACACATTTCAAGTACTTTGGGATTTCTCTTGGACGGAGGTTTGCTGAATTACAGAATAATTTATACACCGCAGTTTCCTTATCCCTCTCGCCTCTCAAACATCAATATGGCTTTCCTCCCAAACTGCTGAGGAGGCAGGGGGGAGGTTGTGTGTGTAATGATGGGTATGCATGTGTTGGTGCATTCAAATGTGTATATGTGTAGACACTGACACACCATAATCTTATTCATGCCTATCAGGCTGAACCAGGTGCCACATCTTAGTGTGGCGGTGCTGTATTTCTAAGAAGCAGAGGGGAAGAAGAGTTGCTTATAAGCATGTGTCGCTATCCTCCGCCTCCTCACACTCTTTCTACCAGCATCAAAACCGGCAGCCAACCCAGCCTATCAGTGACTAATCGCTTTGCTCTAACGCAGGCTCGACTGTCCAGATGCTTCACAGTCACAGGAAGGAATTAAAAAGAAAATCTGAGAAGACCAGATACGACATTTTAGATTCAGGGAGAAAGAAAAATAATCTTACTTGCATGTTACAGGCAACAAGCAATACTAACGTAATGGTCCAAAGGTCTAACTGGTGTTGCGATCCTGGGTTATTAATTGTGTCATTTGTACGTGGAAATCCAATGGCAGGGGTGCTCATTTTAATGAGAACTCTCCTTTGCTGTCAGCGTTATTGTTGTTCATCTCCTGGGAGCTGTTTCCATGTTTCCTGCTTAAGGTGTAATGGTCTAATCAATACCGGCCTCCATGCTGACGTTGGGGGAGCAAAATTGTTCCTTTAGGAGAACAGGAACGTCAACAAAATGATCCCACAGAGTTGTGATGTTAAATTAGTCTCCGTTTGAGCTTCACAGAATAAATGGTACACTTTTATCTTATTGTGCGAGTAAAGGAATTATAGGATATTTTCTAAAACATGTTGCAAATTTCTACATTGATTTGAGGATTTGTTCTGTTTTTCATTGTGAATATATAATGGAATAGTTTAACATTTTGAGAAGTAATTGTAATTTCTTGCAGAGAGTTAGCTGAGAAAATTGATACCACTCTCATAGCTGTATGCTAAACATGAAGCAGGAGCCAAGAGAGATTAGCTTAGCGTAAAGACTGGAAAGCGGGGCGTAACCACTCGCCTATACGTCTGTCTAAAGATGAAAAGACCGACACTTCTAAATCCAACATATAACATCTTATATCACACCTGGGGAGTTAAATAACCTACTGGTACTATTTCTTGCCCTGGCTAGTGACTAGCTAGTTCCCCCTGCTTCCAGTTTTCTATCCTAGCCGTTTTTAAGCTAACGGGCTGCTGGCTCTAGCTTCGTATTTAGCGTACAGACTTGGGATTGGTATCGATCTTCTAATCCAACTCTGCACAAAAAAGCAATTAAGTGTATTTCCCATTTAACTATACCCTTAATTATGCTATCATAAGCCTCGTCACAACTGTTATTTTAAAGGCATTCAGATAAATCGGTAGCCTTCCTCCCCTGTGTTAGCTTAACTTGACTTGTGTTAGCTTAAGTTCTTTATGGTAGCTTATATTTTTCAGAAGCCACGGATTCCCTAAGCTGTTGTAGCCTCATTACTGACCTCTATTTCATTTATTTTTTCTCCCTCCCCCCCCCACCCTTCCTGTTCACATGGCTGTCTTTGGGGAATAGAGCAAAGATGCCGGCATCAGGACTTTGGTTATGCTGGATGAGCAGGGAGGTAAGTCTGCAAGAGGGGAGACGGCGAGTTTAGTCATAGAAGTATGAACAAATGAGCTGTTCACATTCAGCAAAGCTGGTATAATGATTCCGTATTTAGTAAAAGTAATAAACTATGATATTCACATACTAGCAGCACCATGAGGGGCTTTATTATTTACAGATATCAATGTTGCTGTTAAATTTATGGTATCAAAACACTTGTGAATGGATTAATTGTTTCATATGCAGTTGCTTGTTTTCATTTAAATGAAACTAAAAAAATTTTCCCTGACTTTTTTCAGAGTTTCAATTTGGGTTTTGATTCAATGCATGGTTTATTTTATTGGTCCAGGGTGCCACTTTAACTTTGGGTAAATTTTCTTTCTTTCAGCTTCCTTTTAACCTTTTTTTTTTTCCTTTGCCTAAATTTTTTCTTTTCGGTTTGCCTAACTGTTTTTTTGTTTTGTTTTTCATTTGCCAGCAGCTGTTTCTCATTTCCATTAGCTAACAGAGACAACAAAAGGAAATCTTGAAAGTGCCAAAACATGAACAGAAGAATGTTTAATGCCAGCCAGTGCCAAAACCCTACAGCTCAACATCCAGATCAATTATTTAGTTGACCAGAATCCAGTCGGGCAACATGTAGCAGCCAATGCAGGGTGACTTCTGGGCTGTTCTTGTGCGCAATCCCTAGAATTACTGTGGAAATACTGTTTGAATTTTAAAATGATTATAATGTCGGTGTCATAGACTTGGTAACCTCGCATTTAGTGCCAACAGATTTTTTACATTTTACCACATCAGCTAATGCCTTAATGCCAAATTAATGGCAGCAGAATGCCGCTTCTGTAGATATGCCCTGCTTCCAGTCAAAGATCCCTTTATACATTACATTACAATTTGGCCAACCTGTCTTTAGCCCTTTCCTGCAAATACTCCTGGAAGCATAAATGCCCAAACAGGTCTGAGATCAGCTAAACAGGCCCTGCTAACAATCCAGAAGTGTAAAAACAAGAGCTGGATAAGAAAAACGATCGATTTAGCTGGTAATGACAAAATATTCAGTCACTTCTCTATCAACCCATATACCGCTTTGTACAATCCCTGGTTATATGCAGATTGGTAATGAGCAAGCCAGCAACCCACGTTAAACAACATGGTTTAAAGTGTGCACCATCAATCCGTTAATGGTGGCAGTGTGGAACTATGAAAAAGTCCCTCGGGCTCCACTTGGCTCTATGAAGGACCCCAGCTCTGTCATTGGCTGGAAGGCATGTAAACCAATTTATTAGTCCCGTAAAAGAGAGCCTGAATTGCACCAACACTGTTGTTCACTCAGGGGGGATGAAGGCTTTATCCCTCCTCTGACCATCCATTAATCGCATCAACCCTAGTGTCCATAGTGCTATTCTCCACCCACAGGATCTCCACTCCAAAACCAATTGCAACGCCTGACTAGACATACAGTCTGAGCTGACCTTTGACCCTGCGTTATTGACTTTGTGCAGGCAGAAAAGCCTGTAGCTCTGCGGTACTTGATGCTGGAGACAGTTATTTGAAGGGTGTAGAGGTTTGCTTTTGGTGAAATAAAATAGAAAACTTTTTGCCACTGACCATTTTTTTCTTAATCACTCTTTAATGAGTGCAGCATGCTCAATGCCGTTACCCCCACTTCACTCATAAAGCTGACTCAACATAGATCCTTTCCTGGTTGAGTATATTTACATAAATGCATGCCACCCAGGGATTTTACAAATCTGAAAAAGTCAATGAACTGCTTTTTGAATCCGCTCCATATTTAACTGTGCCTCACCCTTTCACACTCTGCCTGCACCGTATTTCCTTTGATCCCAGTCAGGGTGGAAAACTCTTTGTGCCGTCACCAATCCACCATCCACCACATCAGCATGACAAAGGCCCTGACGCTCATAAACCAGAATCCAATCGAAAATCCTTCCGGTTGCCTTGAATGTTTGCAAGGCCAGACAAAGCAACACAGGCAGTTTTTACTTAATCAAGCCAGTTTTATCCACTATATTGTGGCAGTGACGTCACAAAGCTGCTAATTTAAAGCCTGTCGTTTCAAGTTAGTTAGTCTGAACAGCAAAAAAGGAGCAGCTTCAGCTCAGCATGCTAGCAGAAAAATTCTTCACAAGTGGGGAAAAAAAAGTCTTATTATGATGCTGGCACCACATGAAACAGCTCTCAAGTGAGATTTCTTTGCTTTGGTCTGGAACAATTATAAAGTATTTGCTCTGAACACAGTTGCAAGTACTGCAAGATACCAATCACTTAATCTCTCGTTCTCTGACACTTACCATGTGTCACAGGATATAGTTTGACATTTCGGGAAATATGCATTTGCTCTCCTGCATAAAGTTAGAAGTTTAATACCACACTCATGCCTGTAGCTAAATAAGAAGCTATTAGCCAAAAGAAGGTTAAGTTCAGAGACTGACCAATTTCTCCCAGCCTCCGATCTGTAAGCTAAGCTAAAGCCTCGTTTCCACCAAGCAGTCCGGATCAGTTCAGTTCGGTACGCATTAGAACAGTTATATTTACCAAAAGTTGTGGATGGTACCAATAGAACCATTCTGTACCATCCTGTTTTTTCATCACCGCTCTGTTGAGGTACCTAGCACACTGATCCGATACGAAAAGGTGGTGTTAAAACACGGCAGGCGACTGATTGGTCAATCGGAGCAGCCATTTCCCAACTCTCCTGTTTTTCAGTCTTTATTCTTGCTGCTTGCATCCTTTTCTCAAACAAACTAGTCTCCTTATCGTAATAAACAACCACACACTGAGAAGAATACTGTAGACAGTAGGCTATAGGCAGCGTGTTAGCAAGTTCATAAAAGCTGCAGTTTCTCAAGACTAAGAAACGTCTCCGCTGTTGTTTCCCAACTTCTGGTAAAGTGAAAGTGGTTACCCCCGAAGCCCCGGTAACAGATCCGCCTACTTAAGAGTACGTCTGCGGTAGAAACACGGACAGATCTCACGTCTAAGTACTTAATGGATTACATACGGTTACCAAGGCTACTATACCGAAAGCACTTTGGTGGAAAATGCGACTTAAGTTGGTGCTTTAGGGTGGATTTTGTTACCTTGGGACGGAGCTAGGCTAGCTGTATCCCTCTGTTTCCAGATTTTTGCTAAGCTAAGCCAACGGGCAGCTGGCTCTAGCTTCACATTTAGTGTACAGACACGAGGGTGGTATTATCCAATACTTCTAATTTCACTCTCAACTAGAAA
>JBBPCS010000238.1:1700760-1724992 GCA_037974645.1 Hollardia meadi
GTGGGCGTGTGTGGGGGGGGGGCATTCATCCCCCTTGTGGTTTTCACTTTTGCCTTCAAGTTTGTGGAACTTGAAATGATGCTTAACAATGAGGAAGTGGAGCAGAAAGAGAGGAAGGGCAAGGTCAGGGAAGGATCCGTGTGTGTGTGTGTGTGTGTGTGTGTGTGTTGCCAGTTTTTTCTTTCTCTCCTGTAATGAGTCCGAGTTTGGTCGCTTTAGGGCTCAACTCTGCTCGCAGGACAGCGGGAAAAGTCATGCTGCTGCTGTTACTTTGCATCACAACATATATTGCATTTCTTTTTGCGCTCACACACACACTTGCACAAACATGCACACACACAAATGAAATGCACCTTCTGATCACTACACGTAAAACAAATGTGATGGACGCATGAGCGGAAACTGCATAATGACTTTATTTTTTGTAAATCAAAGGACTCACAGTTTGGGATTTCTACACACACAGAAAACAGCTGAGAGTCATTTATTAACAGTGACGTACAACATGCTGATTAATAGGATTCACAGAACAGACATCCAGTGTGTGTTTGTGTGTGTGTGTGTGTCCTCTGTATGTTCAAATGCATCGATCCAGGTAGAAAAACCCAGCGTTGTCCATTGATTACTGTGCATCAGTCCATCCTCTCTAATTGGCTCAATGTCTTCAGAGCCACGAAGCTCTTCAGACACAGTGACCTGATTCCTTTAATGTAATTACCCCTCCATTACACTCAGAGTAGAGTCCACTTTTTTTTTTATTCTACTGCCAGTCATTTTACTAATGTGTTTTGGCAGCTAGTTTATTGATCACTGGCCACCCATCCTGCGAAGACTACTGTTGATGTTGATGTCTCTCTTGGCAGAGCTCATCCTTCGTCTTCTCAGACGGCTCAGTCGCTGCTTTCACAGCTTACTGAAACCTGCTGGAGAATCGCCTCAACCCAGCTTCCTTATAACGACTGGAAGTATTTATTATAATTGCATTGAGCATCAAAATCTATATACAACAAGGTACATATCCTTTTACTAGTCATTTCATTAGTCTGAGACTGCTTGAAGTTTCAATCACCAAAACAAACAAACAAACTAAGATGTTAAAAAAAAATGCAAAGCTCACAGTAAAGTGGTGAAATCTTTTCTAAATAATGCAAAGTGACCACTTTTGCTCCATGAAATGTGTCAGCAAAAGATGCATGTTGAAAATACATTAAATCTTGCGAAAAATGCTTCAAAAGAGTAAAATCAGACTATAAACAAACAGAGAGAAGTGATCAATGAGTAACTCTGCACAAATGTAAAGCATGTCAATTATCATGTGTGCTGTCCAAAGGAGGCCGGGAAGCCTTGAGAACCAATGAATGCTCTGCTCCTTTATGACCTTAAAAACAAAAGTTTTTATGATCTGAATACTCAGCAGGCTCTTTGCCAAGAGAGGAAAGGTTACAATATTTGTCCTTTAGCTACACTAAAATGTCTTCTTAGCATTAGATGCTGCATGGAACTGAAGTTCTAGCTTTAAATGTAATGAAAAAATAAAAAAATGAAGAAAATTTAAAGAAAAATAAACAAAAATTTAAAAAATATTAATATATATATATATTTTATTTTTTATTTTTTAAATAAATAAAATAAAACCTAAACCTTTAGTGTGGTTTAAAGGACAAAAGTTTTAGGACATTTTAGGGTCATGACAATTTTTTAAAATTCTAAATGTGTTTGACAGAACCCCATCCCCCACCCCCTCCATCAATCTGTAGCACCCGGTTAATTTAAAGAATGTAATGTGGGAGGTGAGATCACAAAGCGTGTGACATATTTTGAATTTACTTTCATTTAACTATGTTCTCACTGTAATTCAGATTCCCTTCAAGGCTCTCTGCTCTGGTGCTGTTCGCCACCGCTTCTTATGCCGTCTCCTGGTGGCGGCGTCGAAGCAGGTGACCATCATGACGTTGGCCCTGCAGAGATTGAGCCTGCGCTCCAGCCGAGCCGTCACCACTTCGAGGGCCTCCAGATGCTCCAGGGAGTCCACCTCGAAGGTCTGCCACAGGTCGACTGCAGGAGGACAGCGAGGTGACACTTCAGAACTTTAGCGTACAATCAATGTATTTCTCATTTTCTATTATAGCTAAACAGTAAACTAAAATATGGTTCTGAAAACATTTCAATAGGCTATGCAGTAACAAAATATTGATTCATATTTTTAGCCTTTAAAGGGAATCATATTTTTTGTCTTTTTTGCTGCCCCATATTCCTAGCCGTATTTCCAGGGAGTGACAGGCTTATTGATCAATTCCATTTTCCTAATTTAAAAACTGTCTGCAGTTTTGGCACTAACAAACCCAAATTACTGGCATTTCAAAACACTCCCATACTATGAGACTTGCTTTGCCAATGTCACAATTTGTTGCCCATCTTGTGTAACAGCACAATTTGTGCACAAAGTAAAAATATATATTGTGCTAGGAAAGTGCAAATAGTGCTAAGGACATTACTAATGATGGTAATGCAGATTGGATACTGTAACTGTCCATAGAATAGAAGGATGCTGCCCCCTATTGACAGGCTGCCATTCTACAAGCTCATTATTTGCTCTTTCACTGAAGGTAGAGCTGAATTAATCAATCAGTCAATGAACAAAAAATAAATTGGCAACTATCTAGATAATTTAGTGATCGTTTTCATTTTTCAAGCAAAAAAGCCAAACATCTGGTTCCAGCTCTTTGAAGATGCTACAATGGGTTTTATGTAAAACATTTAATTAGTTAAGTAAGCTGCGGTGAGAGTATATCTGTAAAAAAAAAAATTAAAACGAATATGGTGGAAAAAATTCTACCTGAACTTACTGTAATTTTCAAAATAAGAAATCTATAATTTTGCATGCTTAATTCCTCAAAGAACGAATCATTTCACTGACACTCATGGTTCCACTTGGCGGGCTCCAGCATGAGGTTGTGTTTGGCCCGCTCCAGCTCTCTCCTCAGCTTGTTGTATTTGGCTCGGACCTCTGAGATCCTCTGCTGACGGTGCTCCAAAAACTTCAGCTTGGCACTGAAGCACGCAGGCCCCTGAAAACCACAAACAAATACACACACGTTTCACTACTTTTAATTTATCTTCATATCGCATAGCCGATAAAAGTTTATAGTTTATATTTTTTAAAAAAGGCTTGTTTTAAATAACTTCTGCCACTTATGATCTCATAAAATAATGATGTGTGATTTATTGGCTGCTGGCGTTTTGTTGAATCCTCCAAAGACACACACACACACACACACACACACACACACACACACACACACACACACACACACACACACACACACACACACCACACCATAAACACCATGTTAGGGCACCTCTGGGGAGTGAGCCCTGACAGGCCTGTAGGCTACTAAATAGAATTACTCTTGGATTATACTAACCTTATTACACATAAGGGCCCATTTCAAGAGTCAATACATGCACATTCTAAAGGGAAACAAAAGAAAACCTCTAAATATGAAATAATTCAATTAAATTTCTCCTGAATTTGTACTATTTCTCTATTTTATCAACAGCATGTTATATTTGTTTTGCTTCCCGTGGTCTTCTTTGTCCTTTGCTGCAGCATTGACCCAATTTCCCCCCATGAGGTCATTAAAATTGTATTAAAGTTGCCGCGCCTGAGACTGGTGGAGGCGGGGAAGAGTCTCATGAGGCCAGACTGCTCGTTACGTCACCACATGCAACACATTTGTTGTTGGTTGTTTTTGTTTCATCTCTAAAGGGATGGTGGAATCTGTTATTTTATTTTATTTTTCACGCCGCTTCTACTATAATTTCACACATGAATCCTGGTAGCTGCACAGTACAAACACAGTCTTTATTCGGGGCCTCTGCAATAGTTGTGCCTCCCTCAAGGGCACTGTGATAGTGGGTAGTTTCATTCACTTCCCCACCCAAACAAACCCTTGATCTCTTACCTTTAGGCCACTACAGGAGCAAAGCAATGGATTACCTTGTCTACTTACAGGCTGTGGAATACACAGAACCCTCAACGTTCACGTTTTGTTCATCATTTTAAACATGACATGAACATTGTGGTTAGTTTATTAATTTATAGAGCAGCAACGCTGCGCTTATTGAAGCTGAATCCTTTCGAATTCCTTGTCGAATCAAAATAGGTTTAGCTTTCGACATTTGCAAAGATATAAATAACTAAAACTCAGTGATTTGACTTTTTTGTGGGAGCTTAATTTATGTTCACAACCTGCAGCTGCAACCTAAAAATGAGATGAGCAGCAGAACGTATGAAATGCTGATTGAATGTATCTGATGTGCTGAAATAAAAGGTGTAGCCTATTAACTTTTACCTTATTTTTCCACAAGCATGATCCAAATACTGGAGATGCAAAACTCATGAGCTAGTTGAATTAGCCTGCAAGTTGCACTCAAGAGCTAATCCAGGTGGCTAATTTCTCTCTGTAGTTTGACTCACAGACAAGCGTTTGAAATGATTTATGTCAAAACGTTATAAAAAGCATTTGGAAAGCTTGTACTTTGAGTGTAAAGTTAGCATGACCCATAGTCAGAATGTCGACAATTATGAGGATGAGATCCAGGTTTAAAAAAAATACCTGAATATATCTTACCCAAGTGTTAAAGCCATTAATTAGCTAAAGCTAATATAATCTGCAGCTGCGATATTTATAAAGTGTTCAGGTCAGTGGCTGCTGAAGATGAAAAACTTGCTAAATGTTTTCCACGTTGCCTTTTGCTAATAAAAAAGTGCAAAGATAGATAGAAGGTTTTAGCGTCAGAGCTTAGCAAATCCAGGTGTTTTGCTAATCGGGAATGGGATCCAAAATGGAGCCAGCACAGGAAAAGAGAGACTTTTATAGCAAAGTAACTTTTCTTTAACATGATGCCAAAATGATGCAAGAGGCTTTAGAGATGCTAAAAAGGTTCGGTGGACATACGATCTACTGTACCAATGTTGCTTTACCCGCTGGGTGCCACTAGAGGTTGATAAAGGTCATATTAGAGATAATGCCCTTTAACCTCCAAAAAAAAAAAAAATGTAAAAATCAAAATAAACCCAGCACCTGTTTGCCAGCACCTGCTCTTTTCTGCATCCTCTGCACATTGTCGATCTCATAGACCTTGATCTCGTAGGCCTCTGGGATTCCCCGATCCACCCAGCGAGACCGCAGACTGCTAGCCGAGCGTCTCAGCGACAGAGGTGTGTCGTGGGAAAGACGACGCGGCTGAGTACCTACAGCAGGGTGAGGCAGAAAGTGCAGTGAGATGCTGTATCTCACCTTCCCCTTCTCCCATCGCTGAAGCTCTCTACTGCACGTACACAGTGAAGATGAAATATTCATATTTAAGCTAGTATTGTATTTTAGTTGACTTTTGATATACTGTTTGATATAATTAATTGCCAGTACTGATACAAAGAGAAGCCACTACTCACTGCCACTCAATTTAAAAACTTTATTTATACCAATCCCAATTCATTCTTGCAATAGATAAACAGTACATGACATTAACTTAAATTCAGCAACATAGAATAAGATTATGATGTTTTGCTCTAAAACTAAGCCTGCGTGTGGTGCTCCTGGATCTACAAGGTAGCTAACGCTGTAGCCGTATTGTCAACTAAAATTCTACACTAAAAGCATCACTCCTCACAGTAAGTAAATTTGTATGATAAATGAAGGCTTGTGGCCCTAAATGGCTTTCAATGCCCAGGCCATGTGCTCTTATGAGCTGTGAAATCAGTTAGCCTGAGGGCAAATGCTGCTTGGCAGGGCTAGCTAGGCTACAGGAAAAGATAGCTTTATACCACAGGAATCCTGAAACATTAACTCTAATTATATGGGTACATCTCTCATTAGAATTCAGATGAGTTGACTATGTATGCTAAGGGAACACTTAAGGAAAAATTAAGTGCAGAAAGAACTTAATTTGGGGTTTTAAACAAAATGCTATTAAGAGTTTCTCCGTGTATATCCATTAGCACGCGTTGCTTGTATGCACACTACCATCTTTATAGTTTACTGTATCAGCCAAACACACTTAATTTTCTGTATGTGTGCTGCCATTAGTAAGTGCAGTCACTGGGTTCATATATTAATGATGAGACCTACGCAATTAGGCTTTCAGTGCCAGTAAGGAAACTAGGTCTGACTGAAATCTCCAGATGTGTGTCATCTCCAATTATTGTCACATTAATATGTGATGTGGTCAAATCACAAACCCAAAAATTGTGATGGTGGAACTATCATTTATTTATTTATTTATTTTTTAATTGTGTTGTTTATGGTTTGTAAATTGTAAATCTAGAGAAGAAATTACATAGCAGATTTATGCAAAAATTTGTTAAGTTATTTACTTTTCTTCCCTTTAAGCATTCTACTGGATTGTATTAAAATTTCCATAAAATATACCATATTGAATTTTTCAAATGACATATGATTCAACATTTAAATCTGACAATTTCACAATTGGCATTTAATTGTATTGGTGTGAATGTGCCAGCACATGATTGGGACATTGGGTTCAAAACATCAGGTTATAAAAGTCTGTGCCCTCAACTACATTATCATACAACAATGATTTTTTAAAAATGTACAAAAGTTCAAGAATACATGGCATACATTAATATATTTTCCAGTTGATAATCATAATGTAATGAAATGAATAAAAACAAGTGGTTGCTTTGAGAGAAGATCTATGAATCAGTCTAGAATGCTCATTGTGGGTTATGATTAAGCATGCATCCTAACTTTACACTATTTTGAGTTTACATTGCAAAACTAACAACTAACACCAACAACACACTCAGCACTTGGGCTCTGATCTTTCCAGAAGAGAAAGTCCTTTCGGTTCGGGTCATAAAAAGCCCATTGTTCCAGGTGTTTTACCTGTGTTGCCTCTTCTCCGAGATGATCGGCTACTGCGAGCCACACTGAGAAGAGAGCCGCTCCTGTCGCTGACAGAATCTCTGGTTGAGGTGCTGCTGCCTGTGGCTTCACTGTCCCGCACCATGCTGTCATATCCACTGCTCACCATACTGTTCCTGCTAGAGAAATACAAGGATGTCTTCCCCATAGCTGGTGGCAAATCTCCACTCAACACACTAGTGGTGTCACTTGCATGCCCACTCATGTGATCGGGCATGCGGGGAGCTGTCACCCGGCTGTACGGCGAGGGGAGTGCGGCCATTTGGTCCAGTCCTCCTGAAGTGGGGCTGGAGGCCCTTTCCTTAAGGAGGTCTGAGATACGACCATTGACAAACCCCTGGATGGCAGATTTTGTAGATGAGCATGTGGAGCTTTGGCTCGGAGTCCGACTGATGGAGCGAAAAGACCGTGGAGGGGATGAGGAGAGAAAGGAGGATGTCCGCTCAAAGCTAACTGTTTTACCGTCTGGGGAAAGACTGGCACTGCGGTTGATGGACTGCCGCAGGCCTTTGTGGGGGAGACTGAGGTTCTTGATGCTGGAGGCAGACAGTCGGCGGACTTTGGGGCTAGCCATCTTAAGTTTCCCCACAGCAGAGAGCTTGGAATGGGTATGCCTAGCAGACTGAGTTACAGGTTCTTCAGGGGGAAAGAAGTGGTGGCTCTGGTCTGACCGAGTATTCTTTCTGGGGCTCCTGCTAGCCCTTGGTAAGGTATAATCTCCTTCATTACGTCCTTTGTAACCTCCCTTACAAGCCCCTTCAGTACTTCCCTTGGAGCTCCCCTTAGAGCTCATAGAGGTGCTACTACTGTCTCTATCCAGATTTGGGAAGTCCCTTGGGGTTCTACCAAGGGAATTACTCCTGGTAGCCAGCTGCTCCAGTTTGGCATTGAAAAGCCTGCTGCTGTCCTCAATGGGTGACTTCAGTCTCCCACTCACATTATTCATTCTTAGACTTGAAGTCTCAAACAAACATTCAACACTCTTTCTGGGAGCACTACTAGCATGCTGTTTGTACTCTGTTCCATGTTTCCGAGGAGAGGAAACATGGAGGCTGTGGTTCGCTGGGGAGTGCTGTCTTCCCTGCCTCCTCTTCAGAGTTACCTCTGGACTACACGGGGTGGATGATGTCACCCCCCTTGGGTTTCTGTGGTCGTCTGCCATGTAAACGCCATGGTAGCTGTCCTGGTGCTTGGCATTTTGCCAGCCTCTAGGCAAACTACCTGTTTTAATGGAAGCAGGGGCGGTTTCTTGGCAACCAGGTGAAACACCAATTCTCTTGGGGTCATTCCTAACACGTCTGGAACAGATTTCTCCCTCCTCTGAGCCCCATGGAGGGTTAGTGGAATAAACATGCTCCCTGTCTCTAGGGTGGCTCTTGTCTGTAGCTCTTGGTCTCTTGCCACAAATTTTGTTTTCTGCAGTTTTGTCGCAGAAACTTGAATCTCCCAAAACCATTGGGTCGTAAGATGCTTGGCTAAAAGGTGTGTGACATACTTTATCAGACTTTTTCGCATGTGTCTGAGAAGCAACAGCACCACTCCTCTTCTCAAGAACTATACTATCTTCTGGACATTTGACATTACTCCGTCTGAGCTCAGACTGTGGTGTAACACCTGTAAAAGTGTCCAGAGGTCTTTCTTTTCCTTTTGCACCATCCAACGCACAATCCATATCTGTATTAATCAGCATGGGATTTATAAATGAAGGTAAGAACCTCTTTTCCCTCCTGAATTGACACTGGGGCTTTTCAGCGTTCGTCTCTTCAGCTACAGATTGAACTACAGAGCTTTTGTTTGTATTAGACGAACCTGCAGCTACAGATTCATCACTGACATTGCTGATTATCCTGATTGGTTGAGAGCTGGCAGAGCCTTGAACATGTGCCTGTGATTGGGCAGTGTCTCTGATACAAATAATGTTTCCACCTGCCCTCCCTCTGTTCAGTGCTCCACTGATGGTCACCTCCTCCACCATGGAGAAGACAAGTTCATCTTGACCTTTTAGGTCCAGTGGCTGTTGAACAGTCACTGTGATAGTGGCCTTCATTTCCTTAATGTCCTCTGTGGGGCGATTAGGTAAGGCATCTCCAAGGATAACACTGGTAGCCAAGGAGTGTGAAGAAGAGCAGGAGAAGGAAGGGGATATGGGGGAGCTCTTGCCAACTGGTGAGGTCCTTTTGTCTGGTTTGAACCAATCAGCAGCTTCAGGACTCTCCTGTTTACCTGTAGGCTGATGTGCAAGGGAACTTATGACAGCCATACCCTGAGAATTGACATCAAAGTCCTGAGAAGGGGGCTTATCATTTGACTTAAGAGTTCCATTTTTGGGCAGCTCTGATCGGCAGGTCATGTTAAGACCGAGAGTTTGATTTAGCAGTTCCTCGCTGGAACTGGTCCCACTGCACTCCTCACAGTCATACAGACCCGAATCCTCTCTCTGAAAACTGTCTCCAGGGAAGGCACCATCTGTTTGCTTTTCTCCGACAGAGGTCTGACTGCAGCCAAACCCCTGATTCAGAGATGTCTGTGGTGTTTCTGATGATTCAGTGTCTGTCTGTTTGCCTGTTCCTTTCTGGGGTTGTGATTTAGCTGCGACATTGTTAACAGAAGGCCCTTTTAAGGAAGGCTTGAGCACATCCATTGTTGTCTCACTTCCATCGATACAGCCCAAGCGCTCTTGAAGTTCAGCAAACGTGTCACATTTAAGACAGTCCCTCCCTGGCCCCTTCATGTCTGTTTTCAGCACTTCAATATTCCCTTGAACAGTCTCCTCGTTCTTCCTCTCTCCTTGCAGCTGAGGGATTCTCAGAAGCTCTTGAAGTAGAGCAGTAAACTCCGGGTCATCCATGTCAGCTTTGTTAGGATGCAAAGAAGGTATGATGGGCACAAATTCAGGTTGTGCCAGCCTTGGGGTTGTTTTGGACTGGACCAAGCCGTCTGTGTCTAGTTGGATGACTGTGTCGCAGGACTGGTCACTGCTGGAGCGCTCATCGCCACGCAAACGGAAATGAGGGATGTCAACATCTACCTCGTCGGTGGAGTGGAACGCCCGAAGAGACAAAGACTGGGGCCCTCGCTTATAATCTTTAGTCAAACTCCTCCCAGACGGAGAACATGAGGTGGACTGCTGTTGGATGAAGATGAATTGTAGAGTTAGTTCTAGAACTAGACTATCCAAAACATAAATCAATGAATAAATCATTAAGGTGCCTTGGAAACAATCACAAACAATGTTTTAAAACAAATTACATTTTAAAACTCCCACTTCTTTTTTACAAAAAGAGACCCAACAATGTGATGCCATTAAAAGGTGGTTGGTAGAAAGACAATAAAGGGCAGTACCTTCGTCCTCTTCTGAGTCCTGCGGATGCGAGAACCCAGCTGGATGGTGGATAAGGTCTCTTGAAGGTGTGCCAGTGAATCAATAACCTGAGCGATCACTGTGGTATGGCAATTTACATGGCCCAAGGAATCTCGGAGGAGCATACTCAACTTACTAGCCCTATGCAGAGAAAGTGCAAATCTCCATTAATTCAAAGGTTACGGCAAGTATTTTAATCTCAAAGCAGCCAAATCTATCAATTTCCAAATGCTGATGTAGTTGTTATGTAGTACCTTTGTTTTTAGCCAGTATAAAATAGGCTTAAAGGCAAAAATCTGACTTTTTAAAAACAAGACCAATCAGCTTCACCTCGTTGTCAAAATATGAATGCAATTAACTCTACATCAACGTATGCCAAAATGTTTACACCAATCATATTTTGGTGTTACATTCTTACTTGTTGGGGGTGGTTTTATGTCCACTTAGCAGCGACACGACGACAGGGCCCAGTTCAGAATATGGAGGTTTATTTCTGCTCATACCCCTGATACCACTACAGACATCTATCATGGTCAACTTAGTGGGGCCACGTGAGCCTGCAGATGAAAATCAGAGAGCAGAGGAGAGTGTAAATGCAAAGGCATAGCATGTATGCAAATGAAGAGCACAAAATCTAAATAAAATCATTAAGTCACTCTATTAAATCAGCAGTGAATTTAGGGTTAACTGTGGAAAATAATTCATGGGGAAAATTCAAGCCGGCATTGTAATTAAATAATTCATTACAACCTTTGCCAATGGTGCTGCTCTCTGTTCGAGGGGGCTGGATGTGGAGGGTGAAGAACATTATGGAGCTGTCAGACAGGTATGTAATGAAGTCATTGTGCCGACGTGCCGCAATGGCCGCGTCCAGGAGGGAAGCAGCCCGCTCAGCAGTGGGGGCCTTCACCCGGTTGTGGTTACGCAGCTGGAGGGAGGGGAGAAGATTGTCATAAAATCTCAAATGGAGAGAATCTCTTCATAAACTAAATCCCACCACTGTCTATCGCTATATGTGTTTTGATTCAGATCCGGATACCAAATTTATAATACATTTAGAAAACTTTCTGGGAGATTTCTATTGTTCACTGTGATGTCATTTATCCCAGTAACAGAACATTACATTCGTACAGTAGGTTTCATTTTCCTTGAATTCAATGAAGAAATAGAGCGGAATGCTCAGTGAGGTTTTGTCTTGCAACTGACGAACATCAGTGCGAGGGAGGAGACAACTACACAATCATAATGCAATTAGATACAATCATTTACACAGTCCAATAGGTTTGACTCACTACACATTATCTTCTTACATACAGTGTAAACCATTATCCAATTGACTGTCTAAGCATTACCATTAATCCCATAATATCACGGGGGCAAAGCCTAAAGGAAGAGATCAGAAACATAAAATCTAAAACACTTTCTGCAACATCACTGACACCTCCTATGGAAAATAAATGAGCAATTAACTTGCTTTGTGGGCAATGAAAAAGGAGGTTCTCTCTGGCTTAATTTCATGGTTCTCAGCTGTTAAAACAACTGTAAAATGACACTTTTTTGTGTGTGAATTCTCAAATTGAGTCTTTGATGCATTGCCAGTGAAATGGAGCCAAGAAATTGTCACTTGTCAGCAGCAAAAAATAAAGCCTTCGCTTGGCAGTCTTGTATGTTTCTGATAAGAGTGGATATACTCATACCCAAAAACAACAAAACTCTATTTTCTTTTAGAAAAAATATTTGGTTTACGGCTGATTATGTTCTTCAAAGGAATACACCAACAATTTGGGCCAATGGTTCATTATGTGCATGCGCTTGGACAGAGAAACAGAGAAACTGGGAGAGACACAGCAGAAGCAGCAGTTCATTTAACAAGCTCCCTTTTTCCTAATAAAAACACTTTTCCTTCTACCTGAATCCCATAGACGGGGTCTTCTTGGATTCTAATATGGGCTTTTGGGCTGTCCTGGATACTGCCTAATGAGGGGACAACTTCTCCCAGCAGATCCCTCAGTGTGTCCTCCTCCCCACAGCAGAGCTCTACAGCAGACACTGACACCGTCAGATCGGTCCAGGTCTTCTCCCTCCGCCGCTCGATGGCACTGTACAGCCAGGAGATGGCACAGGGAATCAGCCCGAGCTTCTGGATGCTTTCAGCGCTCCCCACCATGTTGGACCAGGAGCCTGAGGCAGGGACACACCAACATACAGTACATATACATGTGTTTAAACACATGGGCACCCCATCAGCACATGCAATGTACACTTTGAGCTTACAAAATCACAAGACACAATTCATAAACCCACAAAAATGGACAAATAAAGATGGAGCAGATTTATAAAAATACACCCACGAACACTTTCAGATTTTATTACGGACTGGTGCCATACTGTATCTCTGCCCCGCATTGGTTTTGAGTTATGGGCCTGTTTTACCTTCTCTTGTCTTATTTAAGCTCTAATTGAATGAGGATAGGAGAATTGGTTTACTCCAATTAAAGGCCGAGCTGCCTGCTGTTATTCAGAAAGAATAGTATTCTGTGCGGGAGATTGATATCCCCTGGCTGTGGGCCACATGTAGTTTGTATTGGCCAACTAATTCAATCAGATTTACGGAGAGTGGCGTCATGTGAAAAAGCAGCTCCAAGGAGACCCTGTCCTTACCATGTGTGTGTGTGTGCATGTGTGTGTGTGTGCCACAAATCTATTAAACCCCTTCACCGATGCTAAGTGCAGGGTTCCATTTCTCTAATAGCAACTATTACAGTCCATTTTGTTTACAGTCCCCTCTGAGCTCAGTGTTTCTGCAAAATAAAATAAATATTTGTGTGTTTTTGTGCTTTATGCATGATGTGTCTATAAGGAAAAAGGGAAGCTTTTTAAAAAAGCATACCTGTTGTATAATGGATGAATAGGCTTTTATTTACAAAGTAACAGGTAAAAGATGAATGACTGAGAAGGGTGGAGTTGGAATGGTAACACTTTTCTGTCACTACTGTGGACAAAAGGATGGCAGAAATACAAATGGAGCAGGGGAGAAAGCAAAAGAACAGGCTGGAAATGTGTACCAGGGTTGATAAGAGGGACAGAAAAAAAAAAAAAGAAACAGGGAGTTTAAGTGATAGAGAAAGAGTGAATGATGGCAGGAGTGGGACAGAGAAGCAGGAGGAGGGGTGGGAGGGATAAAAGCATCCCGCTCCCATCTTAAGATTTTAACCCGTGGCCTCTCACAGCGACCGATTACTCACCCACATCAGCACATCCCAAACCCAGAACACATCCATCGCTGCCGCTGAGCACACAGCGGATGACGTCAGCCAAGACGCCTGCACACACCTCGGCCTGGTCGGAGAGAACAAAGGACAGCGAGCATCTTATGATTCATCTGAAAAAGTACATCCAATAACAACAAAAAAAAAGAACTGAAGCAGATGAGGGATGCATACTGATTCCCTCGGGCTCAGATACTGTAAGAAGAGCTTGGAGAAGGGTGAATACAATTGATGGACTGTGTAATTGTGGCGGCTATCCAGGCCCTATCAGTTTTCAGGTCATCAGACAGAAAGACAAACCAAACATGGTGTGTAGTGTACAGAGGGGGATATATAATATGCACAGAATAATGTTTCACTATTAAAGTATCTGTCATGTAAAACCAACCCACCCACATAGATCAGTGTTAGGTAGCAACCAATAGAACCATTTAGAACCATATTTGAATTAATTTGGGAAGTAATCAGGAAGAACCAAACCTGGCTGGATTCTTGAGGATAGGCAGAGTCGACATTGAAGGTCTTCAGAAGATTTTTTCCATCCCTGTCGAGTGTCATCGTAGCGTGTGATTGGCTTCTGCTGATTGGTTCCATTACGGTGACTCTTTTCTTGGACCGGTCAATCCAGAGAACAGGTGGTTGGCCTTGGCCCTCTGACAGTGTTGGGCTCACCCTCAGCACGACTCTGACCTGTACACCGAAAAGAGGTGCAAGCTTGTTGAAACTTACAGTACATTTTTAACTGTTGAAACGCCACTGAAATTTTAAATGTGATGCAGTAGACTGTAGCGTTATGGCTCTAGGGAAGGCAGTGTCTATCTGTTGTTCTTGTTCAGTCTGAAATATCTCCACCCCTTTAGGAGACAGGCGGCAGGTTCTGAATCTATTCATTCTTATAGGAGAAGTGAACATGAGCACAAATTATGACCGATTCTGAACGTCTTCTGAACATTCTGACACTACGATGGCATTTTTCAGACAGACAAATCAGGAGAAAATTGACTTTGTTCAACTGCAATCTTTGCCTCAGCGAATCACAATCTCATGTTATGCTAGCAGATTAAAAACGTAGCTTGTAATGCATTATCTTTGTTCTAGAGCATCTTTAGCTGTACTTTGTGTTTATTGCTGATTAGCAGATGTTAGCATGCTAACATTTTGACTAACGTTGAACATGATTATACACGCTAAAATATTAGCATGTTCGCATTTAGCTGAAAGCACAGCTGTGCCTATAAGTGCAGCCTCACCCTGTGGCTAGCATGGCCGGGACTCTTAGTCTTGTTAAATGGGGTTAACTGTGGAAAATAACTCAACGCTATAAGCTTCAAAACAAAATTCCAAACATCTCTATTGTAATGGGAAGCAACAGAGAGACGGACGTCTCAAAACCTGGACAAATAAAAATGAAATACTCTCTGCAGAGAATAGATAATATTATTATAGTATGTATTTGTAATTTGGGTGAATGACTCTTTAATGTTGTAAGTTGTAAAGTGAAGCACTCATAATAATAACACTCATATGGAAAGATAATAAGTTGACACTGTCCAGTTTAACTAAGCTAATACTATCCTGCTACTGGCTACTAGCTTACTGTTAGCATACTACTACACCCAGCTAATGCTAAGTCAGCTAATGAGCTACAGGCTGAGAGATTAAATGCCTTTTAAAGGCTTGCTGTGGGAAGAGTAAACACCACTACTTCACTTACCTCTGTATACATGTATACAGGAAAGGTCTAAACATTTTAAACTACTCTGATACACACTGAAAAGAAAATTCTATTATTTATTAAATGCATGGGGTGAGTAGGTGCTCCGCTTTTACAGAGCAACACGTAAGTGATGTCAGAGGAAGCCTTCAGCTAAGAATGTGATTTGGCATGCGTGTGACTTTTACTTTTGAAACTAAACACCAGCAGCAGAGAGAAACTCATGAAAAAAGAATGAGTTTAGAAGGTTTGAAAATATCTTCATATCAAATTCAGCAAGTTTTAGACACCAGAGTCTTTGCACCATGGGATCTCAGAACATTGTAAAGAGCGAGAAAACTATACACAATATACAGACTTTATGCATGCATGCCACAAAATCTTCAAATTGTTTGTGTAAAGCTGCCTGTCATGTTGTCAGTTGCAGCATGTTTTTGTTTGTTTTTTTTACTTCTATTTATACATTGCTTTTGAGAAATGGTCTCAGAATTTTGTTTACCATACGGGGATATCAACTCTGGAGCCTGACATCAAATGTTGCTGCGGGAGAGGGAAGTCAGACTTCAGCTCTGAGCCCCTATTGCTCAGCCATGGGAGGCCAAGATACTATTTTATGCAACGTGGGTTTGCGAGAAACCTCGGTTGGAAAAGGGAAACCTAAGAAGAACAAAGTAGTAAATGTCAAAAAGGATTAGGTTTGAGGATTGGGATGGTGCGCTAAAGATGCCGTGCTTTGTTGTTGTAAATGTTTCCAACTGACATCACTTCAGTGAGACAACTTTGTACCCTTTTCACGCATCTGGCAATCTGTTCTCTTGCTTCATAACCATTAACCAATTTGAATAAATGCAACAAAAAAAAAGAGCAGTATGTTGTTTAATGTTAAATTGAGATGACATGTTTTCTTGGCTGCAGTAGACAGCCAGATGATCCAGTTAGTGCAGAAACCATACATGCACTTACAGCTGCATGGCTATGCATACCCCCTGCTATATTTCTACATGTCATGACATTAATTGCTTAATGCAGTTCTTTACAGGAAGCCTTCGGATTAAGAGGCTTTAAAGTCTTAAATTAAGTTAGCTCCTGACTCTGACAGCATTTAACAAGGCTCATAGGTCTGCAGAAGGACAGGGCAACATTTACCCTTACAAAAGACAATAAGCTCTATTAAGGTTTATAAACCAATTATAAATTTATTCTTAATCAGGATTCAGGTTTGCCAGATTGCAAGTAGCCATGTGCACCATGATACCCAGTCGAATGTGGTTTTCTTGATATTGTCCAGGACTGCATTACACCACGATGACATCATTGACAATTTGAAAACCTGAGAGCCATATTCCATCTGCCACATGCTAAGTTCCCAGTGACTGTGGATGATTTTTTTTCTTCTCCCCGCCTCATAATTTTTGTACCTTATGCAAGAAGTAGCTCCTGGACCCTATTGAACATGTGTCAAACTCTATTTATGAGAGTTAAATTATTCAAGAGTCCCATTTACAAGTGGAGAAAATCCTCTTCTGAGTGCTCGGGCAGGTGTGGCTGGCAGCGGGGTCTATCCGAGCCCTCATCTGTAACTCTAGACCAAACCCAAGAGTCCATCTATCCGAGACAAGGGGAGGGCATGGCAGCCATATTGATCTTCACAGTTTCTCCCAGAGGAGGTGAGTGGAAGGGAGGGGAGGAACAAGATGGAGACATTAGCACCACATTACAGTGTATCATGGAGAAGGGCTGATATAGGATCTCCTCCAAATTGACTGTGATCTCTTTACTCTGCAGCAAGGGTGGTAAAAACCCTTCCAAGGTGGGCGAGGGCGGGAGTGTAGACTACCAAAGTGTGTGTAAATGTATTAACACATTGCAATATAAGATACAAAGTGACCCGGGATAACACAGGATTTTCATCAAGTTAATGCCAAACACCTCAACTTAGATGACTGTTGGTAGAATTGTTATATATTTTTTATTATGCATTAACATTAGGATGTTGAATGTATGTGTATACTGTAAAAAATAGGCTCTTAAGTTTGGTGCCTCTTGCATTGTTGAGCATGTGGTATTTCTTGTCTTGCAACTGTCCTGCACTGATGTTTGCAAAGAACCACACGAGTCAAGAGTTCAAACTTGTACTGAACTTTGAACCCAAGATGCACTGATCTTCATGAGTGCAGCTAAAAGATGGAGGATACACGAATACACAGTGTGTTTCTGAGCATATATTATAATAAATCGTCATTTCTTACTGAGACAAACAAAAACTAGAGTTACCAGTTTCCATCCACGTCTGTGCAGACCCTTAAAATATATGTAGTGACTGATAGAGAGCTTGGTTACATGGTGCAACAGCAATCACCTGAAGCTCAATATCAACAAAATCAAAGATCTTGTGGTGGACTACAATGCTTCAAATATGGACGTTGCTGCAAAGAAGCTCTATACAATCAGCACAGTTTGTGAGAAATGTTGTCATAATTAGCGTTGGAATTCTTGAGTTATAACTAAAGATTTGTTTAATAGGTCAAAGTGACCTTGACCTTTGATCTCTGACCACCATAATCTAATCAGTTCATCCTTGGGCCCAAGTGGACATTTGTGTCAAACTTGAAGAATTTTCCGTCATGGAGTTTCTGAGATATCGAGTTCACAAGAATGGGATGGACAGACGGATGGACGGGGGTATCGGGGATGTTTTTCAAGTCATAGTCGTAGTGACGTACCAACTGTTAGCAATGTTAACATTGTAGCCTGTAGATCTTTGATAAGCTCATTTCACCTGAACAGAATAAATCATTATGGTTCAAGCACCTCAAAAACAAACATGCATATTTGCTTTCTGGTGGGTCCAGAGAACCAGATCAATACAACTATTATGTATTTATGCTAAATATAAAGCTAGAGGCAGAATTAGCTTAGCGTGAAGACTGGAAGCAAGGGGGGAAGGTAAACTCGATCTGTCCAAAGTTTAAATAAAAACAACAAACTACCAACACCTCTAAATATTAGTCATAAATAAAATATATTTAATCTGTTTAATCCATAACCGAAATTTAAATGTCCCAGGTTGTGGTTTTATACGCTGCTTCCCCTTAAGTTTTTTTCTAAGTTAAGCTAACTGACAACTAGCTTCAAACTTACCAACAGACCAATCATCTCATCTACCTCTCAGCATGAAAATGAATAAGCATACTCCCCAAAATGTCTGTTCCTTTAAGGATCTGATATTTGCCAGTCAGTTAACACTGAAGGTTGATGTTAGTATTTATTGTGATTTTCAAAATGTGGGTTGCAAATAATTGCTAGAATTATTACCGAATGTGATTCACTTAAAAAAAAAAAATCTGCATCTACTGATAATCTAGTGGAATTTGAAGCCTTATGCTACCTTGCCAACATTGGGCGAGTCTTTGGTTCTAGTGGCAGCTTGGAGCAGGCAGGAGGGGACGGGCGGCGGGTTTTTCTGGATCAGCTCCCTGAAGCAGGTGGAGAGATGAGCGGGAGCTGGATCAGAAGCCTGGCCTTTTTTCCTCGACGTCAGGTTGAGCTTCTCGGCAGCCCTACGGGGGAAGAAGGGAGGTGACATGTCATACCACTGAGACTTATGGTGTAACCAGATACAGAAGAAGAAGATACATTTTTACGCACAACAATTTCTGTTTTACTCTAGATTATATTTACCTGGCTAAGAAGGACATAGCAGCAGTGTTGGCGATGGTCACCACCCTGGATATGTGAGGGATCTTTGAGCTAGTCTGTACAATCCTGGTGTCGCCACGGCCCAGTGCCGCATCATCTGCAGCCTGCTCGCAGAGAAAGCTCATTATAAAAATCCAAATCTATAATTGCACTCCTGCACCCACTCCAAAAGGGGCTATTATCTCGGGAATTACTCTGGGGACTGGTGCGGGCTGCGTCTGGCTAAGTAGGACATGTAGGCTGACAGTGCAGTGGGTTAAACATACACCATAGATTACAGCTCTGGCTTGCTGTATGTGGAGTGTGACAGAATAGTTTGTGACTGCTGTCTGAGTTTCAAACATGAGTCAGAGTTGAGGAGGTGCGGTAAACATATGGTCACTGCCTCTGACACACCCTCAGTAACTTTATGTAAAGCCACTCCAACACTTACACAGCTGTAGCTCCAAAGTGTGTGTGTGTTTTGCATTCATTCATAACTGTGTCGTGTGTATATGCAACATAACCTATCCAGCATTCGTACGCTACTGCTTGGCATGCAGTCACGGAGCGTCGCCGCAGGCCACTGAGCTGCTCTCCAGCGCCGCGTCTCATCAAGGTCTCAGCCTTTTTAGGGCACGCTAACAACGTTTGCTCAGTTTTTTTTCTTTTAATAATGTCCGACCATAAACTGCCAATTAGTGCCATGAGAGGGCTGCACTAGTTGATGGTTTGGAAGGAGACCAGGAGGAGAATAAGGACAGGGCTAAGTTAATATATGTAGGTAATATGGATAATGTATAGGGTTAGGGTAAGGGCTTCCCACCCCTCCTCCTGTCCTCTTCTTGACTCATATCTTCTGTCATGACCTTTTTATATCTTCACTTCCTCTTTCTCTCTGCTCTGATTTCTCCCTGTATTTGCTCTCATATATTCTTTTATTATCCCTCGTTTTCTCCTCTCCTCTTCCGCCCTCGACTCGCATCTCTTTAAATCATCATTTCGCTCCCGTCTTTTTTCCTGCGTCACATCTTAAGCACTTAATTTCCCTTTCTCTTCCTCTGCTTATTCTTTTTTTTTTCTCTCTCTCTCTCTCTCTCTTCCGCCCTCCTTTTTTGTCTCCTCACTCTTTGTCCTCCACTTTCACTCCTCTCATCTTATTCCACCTCAGCCACAAGCCTGTATTGATCTGCTCTCATACTGGACCAGCTTGGCTAATTTCTCATACAGCCTCGCGAAGACAAAGACAGTCTCGTTTGAGTAAGGTGTTTCATTGTTGTTGTTGAATTTGATTAGACAAGTCAATTAAGAATAACAGGTTGATTACAGTATTGCTCTCTAGACCGTTTCAGTCCATTAGACCATTCACCCCTTTCAGCCACTGTCGCTATGTCTGTCAAGCTGTCTGTTCTCATGTCATGATAATAACTGCAGCTTTACCACGGGAAGTTCTTAGTAATTTTCTAAACAATGGTTCCTCGATTGTAGACAAAAGCCGGCTTCTCATTTCTAGCTGGCAACTGTTGATTTTGCCAGCTGTCGCTAGCAGATTTTTATCAGCTAGCTAATTAAACTCATGCTAGCTCCATGACTTTGTATGACAATGCAGTCTTTGGCTGACTCAGTATTTCAAGTTGACTTGTTTAAAAACAAGAATCCTGTTAAAGGGGTCCTAAATATGTACATGATGGCTAGGCTATATTTATGATATAATGCTAAAAGAACGAAGCTGAATAGACATAAAGAAAAATCTTTGTTCTTCTATTACAATGTAGAGCTAGTTAGTCTTAGTATTAGGCTTACTTGGACAAACATTACATAAGTTAGCATATCCTTCATTGTCTGTATTTTCAATAGGTTTTTAATGTTACAAAAAGAAGAAAAATGAGGACTAACATTAACTGAAGTGTTTGGCAAACATAATGCAAACACATGTCTGGAGATGAAGGACTATAAACTTCCCAAAATCCAGTCAAGAGCAGAACAGAGCTGCTAACGTTAGCCTAAACCTGCTATTCTCAACCGGTGGGCCTCAGAGCATCATTTAATGGGCCTTGGAGGCAGTGGTACAGACAAATGGTTAGATTACTGTTACTTTTATTGTACTTTGTAATTAGTAAAATTAGTAAAATCACCAGACAAACGTGTTCCCCCACTACTAGCTAACGTCCACCACAGCTAGCTAACGTTCCCTTGATACTAGCTAGGTTTCTCGTCACGTTATGACTTTTCTGTCATGAATTTTGGAAGGTGGTCCTCAGAAATTTGTTGATAATCAAAAAGGGGCTTTAAGTTATAAAAGGTTGAGAACCTCTGGCCTAAACTCTGCATCCAGGACCGGGTCCCACACAGTGGATGTGCTAAGGTGGACAGAGCTTTGGTTAGCATAGCCTGTAAGCCCACAAAATATTGTAGTATGAAAATATTGTAGTCTACTGTACGTAGTAAGCTAGAGAGCTGGACATGCTAAATGGCACTTACAGAGCAGATAAAAACTCCACCTCATTACACACACAGTTATGTTTGCTAAGATAATTGTGTTTTCCAGGGAGGGGTTTAATGAACAGTCAACTGTGATGAAATTCTGTTGTCCGCTGTATATACAGTATAGTATGCCAAGGGAAGGATGTTTATATTTTTTGTCCGTATGGATCAGGTGTAAAAAAAAAAAAACCCACCCAAGTTGAAGGAACAAAACATCATGTATAACATCACTCACTCGCCTCCTACAGGTTTATAGCCTTTTTCATGTGGGACCTGGGGGAGGGGGGCGGGCGCTCAGTCTGGTGTGGCTTCCATCACAGTAATGCATATTTCACCGCCCGCCCTGTTAAATATGACCATCCCCCTATTGATCACACATGCTTTTTGACTGGCTGGCTTTTTATGACAAGGGTAAATCATGACCCAATTCGATTCCATTAGCAAAAGTACTTTTAAACAACGTCCGCAGCCATGGGATCTAAATAGGCTCTGATTAGGCACTATGAATCATTGCTTTGCTGACACGTGCGCCCGTAAAGACGTACTTTACCCACATAGCTCATTAAATGGGGGGTGTACACTTGGGGATGTGTGATTTAGTGGCAGGAGAAGGCTTTTAGGGGTACCTGATGGTGAGGGTAGACCGTGACACCACCAGTGCAGGATTTAGAAGCGACCAGCTGCTGCTGCTCCTCTACCCAGCGGTCCATGTTTGGGTTGGGGAGCTTGGGCCCCCTCCGCCTGAGGGTTTGAGGCGTCCTCTGGGGCGTCCTCGGGCTTCTTGGGCTGTGAGGACTGTGGGTGCAGCTGCGTGGTTGATGCACAGCCACGGCAGCGTCCCTCGTAGGTCTGTCTCCATGCTTTGCACCACTTTGTCCCAGCAGTGTGCCAGTGCTAAAGCTAGGTTCCAAGAGAGGCTTAGCTAAGGCCTGACCCCTGCTCAGAGCCAAGTGGACGGCCTCTTGTTTGAGTTGGCTCAGGTTTACACCGCAGGCTCCACACTTGCCCTGCTCCCTCTCCCTGTCCCTGGACTCACTGGTGGAACGACTGTGGACGCGAAGGTTGTCGCGAAGAAACGCAGACAGGTCACTAGAGTCCTGCAAAATTTACAAAGAAATAGCAACAATTATTTTACATTTACTAGTTGCAAAAGAACTCAGCAATTAGGTTTTTGAAATAGTTAGCCTCCTTTGTGTAACTGACATAAAAGAGACCGAGCTAATAAGATCAGAGATTCAGCATAAGCTTCTAGTGAAGACAAATAACAAAGATAATATGCTTTGTTTGATTCCTGGCTTGAGAGCTACATGAACGATCACTAAGCATATGGAAAGAGAGTCATGTGAAGGCACTGAAAAGCAATCTTAGCACTTAGTGAAGTAATCGTAGAGTCAGTAGTATTGATTAATACTACCCGTCATATTTAAAAGTGCAGCAAGCAAAAAAAAAAAACTTACTGCACCTTTAAAATACACTTAAAATGTCATAAATCTCTGTTGTTTACGACCAATTCATGGAGAACAATGTGTTGCCACACAGAAATAGATAAAAAGCATTATATTTTCATTTTCCCTCCTGAGGAAAAGAATGGCCACTACACAGGTGGTGAAGCTGCTAAAACGTGATATAGACAACAGAACATGGCTGTTTTTTTTTCTGTGAATGAGTGCAGGGCATTCAGTCGTATCATTTTGCTGAGTCATGTCAGGACAATTTAATGCGATTGGGTTACTTTAGTTGTCAGTTGTTATCTAAGTGGAAGCTAATAATCATATTTAATTTAGAAAATTCTGACAGCCAACTTGGACTTGCCAACACGGACCCAGGCTGTCAAATCTAACAAAATGAACACCAAACAAATCAAAGCATCATTGTGCTTTTCATCACGACAAAGACACTCTTGTGTTGCCCTTGACACCTACCAACATCAACACACTCTTTGTCTCCACCTTCCTATCCATCCCATCCGTCCTGCAAGCTGCCAGTGACCCATATTCCCCCAGAGGAGTACTGTAGGAGCTCTCAATATTTATGCAAATGAGATAATTAAATCCCCAAAAGTGCTGAAACATCCTGAACTTAATGTAAACTGCAAATTTGAGCTGCAGGTTTGGATATGTCTTACATTTGAGATGGAAGAAATGTGCTGTAGTAGCCAGATGGGCGACTGGCCTTTCCATCTTAGCCAGATTGCAGAAGATGACATTACAGAGCCGTGATGCTTTTGTGAAATCGCGCTTCGATCAATAAACCTGCAAGGAGCTTGCTGGCTTATCACATTTCTTCTGACCACCTCTCCCCTGCTCACACTGCTGCGACTGCACCGGCCTGTGGTCCCTCTCCAAAAAAAACATGATGCTATAGCTGTGCCCCATCCCACTTAAGAGGACAAAAATAAGTAGTCTTCCCTCAGTGGAGAGGACTGTGGAGATGACACATGGATGTCGAAAGATTAAATATTCATGCCCATTTGAAACCACTCACGCAGCAGCGGTACTGGTTTGCTTTGTCGATTGGAGTGTGTTTGATGGATGTTGGCGGTGACAAATGTACAGATGGATGGGGTGCATACCTCCCACAGGCAGCACTGTAAAGACTGAAAGCACTGATATACACCAATCAGCCACAACATTAAAACCACTGACAGTTAAAGTGAATAACATTGACCATCTCGTTACAGTTCAATATTCTGCTGGGAAACCCTTGCAGATCAAGCACACCCCCCATGGCACCGGCACACCCCGATGACATTGGTCCCCCAGCAGGACAATGCGTG
>JBBPCS010000238.1:1725409-1739018 GCA_037974645.1 Hollardia meadi
CCCAGGGTTCTCCACTAGAACATTGTACTGTAGCCATGATCAATGTCATTCACTTCATCTGTCAGTGGTTTTAATGTTGTGGCTGGTTATTTTGCTTTTAAAATAAAAACACTTAACTGCTTAATGGATCAAAATTCCTGCTTATAGGTTTTCTGTTCCCTCATTTTTCTGGTTTTGGTGTAGTTGCATAAAGAATATGCAGTTATCTTTAGGCTTGTCTACCAGTCTACTACCACCACCTGCTGAGAAGTCCTGAAATGTCTTTACCAACATTTAAACACAATTTTAACAATATCTCTTTCTTCATTAATATCTGTATCATCCTAAATGTGAGCAGACTGATCATCGGTGCATTTATGGTCCACGACAGCCCTGACCGGCTGCATCAGAGCATCAGCACTGACCTTGCAGGAGAAGTGATGGTGAACAGCCAGGCTCAGAGCTTGCTTCTTGAGCGCAACAAGGGTCGCTGAGCACTTCTCACAACACGCAACTTTCCGATCGGATCTCCCAAAGCCTGGATTCACCGCCATAGCGCCCCTACATATAGTCCCACTAGCGGAGGAGACCGTACTCCTGATGCGGTCTCCTAGAATCCCAGGGAGGGACTTATATGACGGGACGGCGTCTGCTCTCTGGCACATATTCCGATGTGGGTCGCTTCTGGTCCCCCCGCCGCCCTCCGGACTGAGGCGCACCTTGGGTTGGCAGTCCTTCCCGTTAACACCTGCAGAAAAGCCGACGGGCTCACGGTGATGCTGCACTTCTGAGCTCTGAGAAACAGATCATTATAAGAAGGATGTTTGTGGGCTTTGGCAGTGGGAAATCAGATGTCAACCGACGTGGACAACTGCAACCACACCCAAGTGGGTTTTTTTCTTGCAGTGCAACAATATTATTCTTATATGAAACCCTACAAAGACCAGGCAGTGTTTTTTCAAGTGTGAACAAATTATATCCATAATGAATAAATCTGACTTACCCAGTGCGTTACTCTGGCAGGAAATCTCTCCCCTCTTCCAGTCACAGATGACATGACAACTTGTTAATATTTAAAAAGATATCCGAACAAAGGCAGGCTGCACTTTTATTTGTTTTTGCCAAAGCTCCATGGATATAAAGCAAAAACATCTCACTCATGATATAGGCTCGAATGAAAAAAATAAAATAAGACCAAGTAAGAGGCTGAAGATGCTGTCTCGGAGCTGGAGTGGTGACAGCGTGACACGGAGGAGAAGGAGTGAGCGCACTAAAGAACACTTCATGATTTCACTTGGTTTATTTATTACAGCCTCCTCAGGGAGGCAGTAAGGAGCAAGTGTTCAGAGTCAGAAGAGGCTTTCTTTTCAAAACATAATTCAGTATAACTCTTATAAGGGAGGGTTAGGGTTAGAGGTATATAGCATATTTAAGTCTGCATATAACATAAAGCAGATAATATAAAAATTAAAGGGTTACTCCAGCAATTCAGTACTGCGCTTTCATAAAGTTGTGGGACTCACAAGAGACAGATTAAAACCAGAATGGTCACGATTGATGCAGCGGAGTCCCTGTGGAGCTCTAAAAACGCCAGAACATTTCTAGATCTGATGACATCATTTACTTTTTTTTTACTTTACTTTTTCAGACTTGACATAAAGCTCCAGAGCCACAGGAGGCATCAAACAACTGTTTTCACAAGCTGAGTTTACCAGCTACGAGCAAACTGAACATCATCAGTAAAGTCCGGGGAGTGCCCCTTTAAAATAATTATGTAGCCTGTTTTTTTTTTTTAATTCAATCTTTTGTAATTAAACATCAAAAGTGCTTTATGGTGTCTTCGAGGAAGTGTGGCAGTTCATGTGCTTGTGCATGTTCAATATCAATTTACAAATGTCTGAAATTAACGCATTGAATTTAGTATTTCCGTAATATGCAAGAGGTTTTAAACAGTTGTAAACTTTCTGTAAGATCTATCAGAATGAGCAGATAAAAATACGTTATAAAAAAGTTATACAATAGCCTATTAAAGTGAACCTCCTTTACTGGAAACTTGGGTGAATTTATATGGGCTTCAGTCCATTAATTTGTTTTAATTAATCATTATTATATTTCTATTTTCCCTTGGAAGACACTACTTTTACGTTATTTATACAAAGAGCATACTTGGACCATCCTACATTAATTGGAGTAGGCTGTAAGCGCCTATTATAACAATTCCCTTCTATAGTGCATTATGCAATAGGTTTCCAAGCATACATGGATTTTGTAAATAAAGATAAGATGATATCCTAGATGTTTTTTTCTTCTTTTAATTAATTACGAGCATGCATGTAATACTAGTATAATAGTATGTACACTATTTTGTCCCAGTTTTTCTCCCTCTTTGTATGGGATTGGTCTTGTTATTACGGGAGTGACAGATGGTCGGCGCTGCGTTGCTCTCAGCGTAATTACGGTAGGGGACGTCATCCTCCTCCCCCACACCGCAGACTGCACAGCTCTTCTGCCGGTGAAAGATTGGTCGGACAGCGTGGGTGCCATTTGGCGCAGATACATCCGTTAACAAAGAGCGTGAAGTTATTTATCGTCGTATTTGCGATTTTTACTCACTACATTTTGCAGCCAAACCATCACAATGAGCTCCATTAACGTTAAAAAGCTGAAAGTTAACGAGCTCAAGGACGAGCTGAAAAGGCGTAATCTTTCGGACAAGGGGCTTAAGGCCGAGCTGATGGACCGCCTGCAGGCCGCGCTGGACGAGGAGGCCATTTCATCTCCGTTGGACCCAGAAGCTGCGGCGGACGATGGCTTCGGCCAATCCGCCGATCAAGATGGTATGGGGGAGGAAGAAGAGGGCGATGCCCCGATAGAAGAAAGCATGGAGGCCAACGAGGTGGAGGAGGAAGAAGAGCCAGAAAATGGGGGCGATGGTGATGGCGTTGCCGTTGCCGATGCCGATGCCGAGGACGAAGAGATGGGTGAGGGGGAAGAGGACGGAGACGAGGAAGACGAGATGGATCCAATGCTCAAGGGAGATGTGGACGATATGGAGAAAATAGACGCAGATGACGGTGAGCCCGGGGATCAGGCTGCTGAGGGTAAGTCGACTGACTTGGCTATGAAAATGTGACTGGCTGGATGGACTGGCTGGGTGTTGGTTTTTTTTGCCAAACGTTAGCGCTAATGCTACCGCGGGGGGGAACCGACTGGGAGTGGGCAAATTTGAATGCGTAACCATACAACAGAGCGTCCATGTTGAGCTAGATAGCGTGACGGCATTAGACTAGCAAGCGTTAGCCACAAGATGAAACAGTTAGCCGGTCAGCTAATTTAACGGTAGCATCGGCCGCCACCTTGGTTAGCTAAGTTAATAATTTTCCAACGCCAGTTATCGATAGCCCAGTCCACAAACTTTAACATTATTGTTTTATAATTAAATTTCGTTAGCTAAAGTTACAATTATTAAGTGAGAAATTATATATTAAGTTAGCATAGTCTGGCTTTTCGTTTCGCCTTGTTAGCGCGTTAGCTTGCCAGCTAACGTCATTTTTCTTTGTGTCTGTGGTGCAGTGCTAACTAGCTGATCAGCCGGTTAGCTAGTTCAGTGGTTCCCATATTGACGTTTCACTGCGACTTTGGAGGGAGGGTGGCGGTGAGCCAAGACAATCGCATTATAACCTAACCTATCGTTAGCCCTACCTTAATAATTATATAACGTAAAAGCAACGTATTCGAAATGTTGAAAAGGGTTGGCTATGTTACTGTACTGATCATAGGGCCTCTTCCTTCCGCTTCTGTTCTTTAGTTTCCCTAAGCTTAGAAGGTACAATCGGGCTGCAAATTGAATTCAAATTTAGAATTCATTGGGAATGACGATTAAATGTCTACAGATGGGATGACTGTGCATAAGTCCAATTGCATTTGACTTCAAAGTACCGGGAATACCTGAACTAGCTTACCTAAAGCTGTGTGGAAAATCGGGCAGGCACTGAACTGCTTGTCTAGCACGTGTTTTTGTACACATTTTGTAACTTGCGTGGTTTGAATAGAAAGTGACGTCTTGTTGGAATGAACATAGAAAACGTGGGTTTAAAATGCAAAAGCCACTGAGGTAATTTTGGGTAAGAGATTGGGGGGGGGGGTCAGCCCAGTTCTAATGTAGGTTTCCCCATTTCCTTGCATGATGCATTTGTCCCAGACCACAGTAGACTTATCCTCCTAATGAAATTCTTCTATCTGAATCTAATTGAGAACAGTATACTCAAAGCCCTTTATTGCAGGGTTAATGTCTCTTTACTTTGCAGAGACTTGTTTATTCAAGCCCCAGCAAACAGTGTTCACAATGTTCACTTGGACCAGCTTACATTGTAATTACTATCTGGTCATTAGGGCTGTTGCAATTATGTAGTATGATGATTGTGTTGTTTAAGTGTAATCATGAGGTGTTACCTCTTAGTTATCTTAACCTTGATGATTATGGTCGACCCAATGTAACTAATGAACGGGCTTTGTGGGCCAGAACCCCACTGCCAGTCCGACCTTTCTCTCACATAAAAAGGAGCACCTCATTCTATATCTTTGTTCTATTTTCAAAGGGGATGCGGACAAAGACACGAATGCTGATCAGAAGAATAAGAAGGGTGTTAAGAGACGCCGGGAGGAACATGGAAGGGGCTACTTTGAATTTATTGAAGAGAACAAATACAGCTGGTAAGGATGGGACAGAGCAAAAATGGCCTTCAGCATCCCTGAAGCGCCATCTATAGCTTTGTTGAACTGTATTGGCTTAAATGCTAATGCACATATACCTAGCAAGAGGAAAACCCTCATTTTCAAGTATTATACTATTTATTAATATCCTTACTTTCACACACATGTTTTGAGGGTCATCCTTGACTACTTAAAGAGCCTTACCATTTACCTTTTTACAGTGCCCACTCACACTTGTGTCTTTTAATGAACTGCATTCTGTAGCAGAAGTGCAACTATCAAGTCTCTATGAATTTTCACATCTGTTCCTCATGCCACTTATTGTTTTGCAAAGCCCATTGTGTTCTCAAGGTGAAACAAGGCTGCTCAAAGAGAACAAACCCAGAGGAAAGTAGCAGATGTGCACTTTTGAATGGAGGGAGGGTGGGGAGGAGTAGCTGAGAGGCGCGGGAGGAGGGGGTCCACTACTGCGGAGTAGCACACAAGGGAGTAGCAAACTTCCCAAAGTGTTTGGAACGTCCACGGAGGAATTCGCTATTGATCGTCCATCGTTTTGCCTTTTATATGGTCTTTTTTTCTTTCTTTTTTCATTTTGTTTGGTTGTATGACGTCAAAAATGCTATTTCTGTCTCGTGTATCATGTCTCGTTGTGTATGTTATCATGAGAGTGTGGATGTGTGTGTGTTTGCAAGGCTTTTTTCTACCCCTGCGCAGGTGACATCATGCATGGTGTGCATGGGTGTTTGTGAGTGTGTGTGCATACATCTACCTACTTCTTGGTCAGTGTTTTGTTTTCATTACGCTGTTGACACACTGTAAGGATAAACTGACAGGAAATGGAATCGCTTTTGGATTCAGCCAATTTTTTTTTTTGGAATTTTCGGGGAAAGTCTGGGACTCTTCATGAATGCTAGAATTGTTGGAACGTCATATTATTGCTGCCTCTGAAGGTGCCGCCCCCCCCCCCTAAATGGACAGCCTTTTTTGCAAGCGTCCATGCATTTCCAAATGAAAGTCCAGTTTTTCCCTCTATTCCCACTGTTTTAATATTTTCCTTAACACTTTTGTAGAGCTTTAGTCTACCCTATGTGAAGTCACTGGCCCCTGGGCAGCACAGGCCTGTAGAACAGCAGCCAGTGTGTGGCCTGCTGGTAGACTGCATTGACCACATGCTCCAACTCAGGCAGTATGTCCTCCAGAGCCTCCATAAATCTCCCCTCAGCAACAGCACTCAAGGCTAAATGAAGCTGACGGATGTCTCGGGAGATGTTAAGATTACTGCAGATGAGAATGGGATGTTCAACCCAAAATCTGTTTCTCCTACCAAATAATTACTACCACTGGACTTGGATCATTGCTTCAAGTGGCAAAATGCTTAAGCATCAGTGAAATGTCGACCTCCATTACAACATTAAGTTCCCTAAACTTGCCTGATAATAGATGTACATACCTAATTTCAAGCTACAGAGTTGGTAAGTTGCTGTAGCTCTCAGTACAATGTGATTGCTCATTTCAAGCAGCTAAGCATGGTGATAGCTTGTACTGCAGTTCCAGTTGCACAGAACACTGAGCTAGTCATGACCTTTTTAAATTTAGGATTCCACACATGGGAAGTTAAATATAACTGCACCCGCCATGGAGATCATAAACACACTGATCTCAAAGGGTCGAGGTCTGCTATGATTTTATCACTCACCAGTGGATAGCCTTGAATGTTAAGGCTAGCAAACGTGCTCTCTTTCTGTGTATGTCTCACGTTTTAGATTTCACTGGACACTGTAAGGTAAGTGCCAAGGGCCACAGTTCAGCTGACTATCCTAAAAGTTTGGAGGCTCGATGGCCTATTTTGTATCATTTCCCCTAGTCTGTCTTTCCACTTCTCTCATTAAATATTTTTCAGCAAGTGGTACCCAAGACATCTGCATGTTCCATGCATTTACATTGATGTGTGAATCCTCTAACTGACTGGTATCTCTCTTCAGGGCCTCCTTTAAGTCTCCTGTTCCACCCCTGGAGGAAGAAGATGAGGAATGTGATGACACAAAAGTCTGCCTGGATGCCTGTAAGTGATTTTAATGTAACAAATAAGTACATAAAAAAATATTTTTAAAGCCAAGTTAATGTTATTCCATGATCCAAAATTGTAATTTCAAAGAGAACCTGATGACTGCTAACCAAATCATGACTAACAGCACTTGGGTCTTTTTGCATGGATACAGATATTGATAATTGTGTTTTGTTTTGTGCTCTAGACAACTGCGACCTGCACTTTAAGGTGTCACGGGACCGTTACAGTGCCTCGTCTCTCACAATGGAGAGTTTTGCTTACCTGTGGTCCGGAGGCAAGGCCACCTTTGGTGTGAACAAAGGCAAAGCCTGCTTTGAGATGAAGGTACAGTAATGATTCACCTTTTCCCATCGCGCCACATAATTTTTTTCCTACAACATCCCTGAGTGTTTATAGCTTTATGTATAATTTTAAATAACATTTAATGATTCATGTGTTTTTCTTCAGATTACAGAGAAAATTCCTGTGAAGCACATTTCCAACAAGAACATGGAGATTCATGATGTGCAGGTCGGCTGGTCCCTGGCTACTGGCACCCTGCTCCTTGGTCAGTGTCGTTGTACTTGCTTTAGCTCTACAGTCTTCTGTTATACTGTTGGCTGTGTCAGTCAGTTCAGCTGTAACTTTGCATTTACCCTTGGCAGTGTGTCTTCCATTCCTCGCCAGAATAGTTTCTACTTGGTCACATCACACATGTTGTGTACAAAAAAACAACAACATTTTATATTCATTATTATTATTCATTATTAGTCCATGATGACCTTAACAATATGGGATATCATAACTTCTATGATAGACAAAATGGTGACCATGCCTATGGAGGCATTTCCATGATTAATTTATGCAGAATACTATAGGGCTCACAATGCTGTATTTTGATGGACTTCACATTAATTGGATATATGCAAGAAAGTGAAGCTTGTGTACAGACTTTGACAAAGCAAGATGGATGAATATCTGCTAAGTCAGATGACAACTAACTGAGGCTGCTGGGATTCACTATGAAAGGCAGTCTGTCTCAAGAGGTCCCTCTAGTGGTTCATAAGCAGCATGATGTATTTATGTAAAATGGCTTCAGCTCTGGCTGGATCATAGTAATGGTGGCTGGCCTATTGCCAGCAGATGATTCACACACCATTACAGAGTCCCAGTGGTTGAGACGTGGTGTGTTAATTCAGTAATATTTTATCTGCTAGTTGTCACCAAATGTTTTCGCCAGTTAATGTATTCTCTTATTGATGTTTAGGTGAGGAGGAACTTTCTTTCGCATACTCTGGGAAAGGCAAGAAGACCACCAACTGTGTGACGGAGGACTTTGGAGAAACCTATGAGGAGAATGATGTCATCTGCTGCCTTATTGTAAGACATGAATGCCAGTCAGATTTTATTTTAATTTTTTATTTTTTAGTAAATTTAGAATTAAAAAGGCTTAGATTCAGCAGAAATGCCTAAACAGTAATTCTCAGTAGGGTAACTACACATGAATCCCTCATTTCATGTATATCAGAAACGGGAGGAACCCATTGTTGTATATTATCAGTTTTTTTCCTTTACACAATTAACATTGCATTTTGCTTTCTTTCCTCAGGACTTTGAGGATGACGAGTTGGTGTTGTCCTTTGCCAAGAACGGCGGGGAGCCGGCAGTCGCTTTCCAGGTCAGCAAGGACAGCCTGAAGGGCCAAGCCCTTTTCCCCCACATCATCTGCCACAATTGTGCGGTGGAATTCAACTTTGGCCAGATGGAGACTCCATACTTCCCTCAGCCCCAAGGCTACACCTTCCTGCAGCAGATCGCTGTGGATGACCGAGTCCGGGGGCTCAAGGGGCCACAGACCAAGGCCGATTGTGAGGTGAGCATAGCGATGTTAATCAGTCATGCAGTGAATGTTTTTATTGAGATTCATAACTTAATATTCAGGATTCTTATAGTGTTTGGCAACTTAGTTAATTCTTTCTTTGACTTTCATGTTCTATAGATCATAGTGATGGTTGGCCTGCCAGGCTCAGGAAAGACTACATGGGTGAAGAACCATGTCCAGGAGAACCCTGGGAAATACTACATCCTCGGCAGTGACACAATTGTGGACAAGATGATGGTCAGTACTGATACAGCTTCGTGGTTTACTGCTCATGTTCACATGTTGTACGTCTTACAGTCCTGCTATTCTGAGTGAGTGTTTTGATTTTTTAATGTCATGTATTTTATCCCATTATTTGTACAGATCAACAGCATGAAACGCCAGTCAAAGGACATTACAAAACTGACCGCCATTTCCCAGCGAGCGCCACTTTTCTTGGGAAAGTTTATTGAGATTGCTGCCCGCAAGAAGAGGAACTACATCCTGGATCATGTAAGTGTCTGGCACTGAATGTGATCTCTGCGTTTGCCAAAACAATAAACATGTGACTGTGAAATCAAACATTAGAAACAACAGCATAATTGAGCCTCTTCTTTCTTTCTTTTTCTTCTCCTCCAGACTAATCTGTCGGCCCCGGGCCAGAAGAGGAAGATGTGCTTGTTTGCAGGCTTCCAGCGCAAAGCTGTGGTGGTCTGCCCCTCTGACGACGACTACAAGCAGAGGGTCCAGCAGAAGGTTGAGAGTGATGGTAAAGAAGTGCCTGAGCACGCTGTCCTCAAAATGAAAGGTAAGAAAGATGCTTGTGTTTTTTTATTGGATTGATTCTTTTCTCTTTTTGCTTCCTTCTGTATCATGTTTTTTTCTCCCCTTCCATTACAGGCTTCTACTCCCTGCCTGAGGAGGGGGAGAGCTTCAGTGAGGTCATCTACGCTGAGTTGCAGAAAGAGGAGGCTGCCAAGCTGCTGGAACAGTACAAGGAGGAGAGCAAGACTGCTCTGCCGGCTGAGAAGAAACCCAACCAGGGAAGCACAACACCAAAAAGAGGCGGTGGTCTGCGTGGTGGTGGACGGGGAGGCAAGAACCAGTTTGTTCGCGGCGGAGGACCCGGACAGAGAGGTGGTGGCCGTGGAGGCTTCCAGAACAGAGGCAACTTCAGAGGAGGTACGATTGACATTTGGGGATGTAATTATTGCCATTTTATTAGAAATGTTAAATGTTATGTTGAAATACTTATTATTAAACCCTAACTTGTATTGCATCTTGTCTTTCTGCAGCTCCAGGCCCTCGCGGCGGCTTCAGCCGTCCACCTCGTGGTTTCCTGCCTCCCCCAGCCTTCAGAGGAGGGTTCCATAACCGTGGAAACTTCAGCCGGGGAGGCGGCCCCATTCCCAGCCTGGGCGGATCCCCCAGGGGTGGCCCAATGAGGGGTAACATGGGACACAGAGGGGGACCCATGAACAGAGGTGGCCCATCGCACAGAGGGAACATGAACAGAGGAGGTGGAGGCAACATGAATCGTGGTGGAAACAGGGGACATCCTGGCCAGGTGGGTTTGTACTTCCTGGTTTCCCGTTTGGAACCAGACTGCAGCACCGAAAACACTTTAAACATGTCAATTATTCTGTGGATGCAAGCTTGGGGGTACAGCATAGTCATCATCTTCCTGCCTCTCTCTCCCTCTCCAGTTCCATCAGAGAGGTGGTAACCGCGGCAACTTTGGCAACAAGAATGGCAACTTCAGTAACAACAGGAACAGCGGCAACTTTGGTGGCAACAGGAACGGCATGGACAAGGCCCAAGCCTTCAACCAGAGCTGGCAGCAAGGGGTCAGTATTCCTGCAGTCCTGACACACTGTCAATGTTTACAGATGATACTGAATGTGAGTTTCACCTCTTAAGTAAAATCCCGTTAGCTGTGACTTCGGGCATTTCCAGTGGTGCAACTGGATCGGATAGAGCTGCGGGCTTATAATACTTATAACACATCTATGGTGGTGACTATAGACAGAGCACAAAGTAACATATTTTTAAATTAACCCTTTTTTTCCTTTTTGCTGATCTGAAAATTAATCCGAACCGTGAGTTTTGTGATCTGTTGCACCCCTAGTATAAACAAATGCTACTAAACTTATACTACAGAGCAGATTTTCCATACCAAAGCTGTTTTAGATTAGACTTTCCTTCATTTTTACCTTTTTACATCATTAATGTGCATAGTTTTTGATTTGATTCTCCTAAATGTAATGCTTTTGAATGACATACTCAATATCCACTGTCAATGTCAACTCCAACAGTAGAAAAGCTTAGAGATTTGTTTTACAACTCTTTAACCTTAAAGAACTTTCAATGATGCTTGTTCCTGAAGCCCCTGCCTGTAAAGTCATTATAAAACAATAATGTAACTTCGTCCAAACAGAAGCAACAAAATAACTGAATGTTTTACCGTTCTGTGTCCTGTGCAGTTCTGGAGCCAGAAGCCATGGAGCCAGCACTATCAGCCTGGATATTACTAAGACTCTTGTTCTAACGGACTGGTGGCCGACACTGAGACCCACCGCTAGCCACGGAACGTCACTCCACCCCGCTGTATGATTTTTCTTTTTCTAGAACCCCCAGTTTTAATCCTCTAAAAACCCACCAACTGAAGACTAAAGCGATTTATGGAGCAGCAACATTCCACGTCGGAGAGGAGAGCAGACAACGTGTCATTGAAGCTTTATATTTCTATGTACACGTGTGCAACGTGGGTTCAGTCTCATTCTATTTTCTTTTGTTGTATATTTCATTCTCTTTTTATTTCACCACTTTTAAATGACATGCTTTTAAAGAAAATCATGTTTGTAATATCAGGAACCATTTTGCCAGTCTGGCAGATGTTAAATTTTTTTTTTTTTTTTCAGGGTTGTGCATTTTATCTGTGCTGTGGTTTTTTTTGTTTTCGCTTTTTTATTCCAAATTGTAAATATTTCTCTTTTTTTTGCGTAGTTTGTATGCAAACTTTAAGAAACAATGGTTAATGAACGGAGCCTTGGCTAATTAGCGAGACGCATGTAGGTGATTCAATTGTTAGACTGTACATGTCAATATAGTCCACTGTTCAGTTAAACTGAAGCAACAAATGAATTCCAGCAAGTTTTTTTTTTTTTTTGTCTTTTGTTCCCAGTATCGAACCTGTAACCTAAACTCCATAGACCTACAATAAACAACACGTTGGCTTTTTTACATTCTTCCTGGCTTATGACTTTTGATTCAGTTCAAAGGTGTGTAAAAGACCTTTGAGTGGGCGATGGCCTAGTTTGCTACTTCAAACGGTGAGGATGTCAGTTTACACCTCATCATTCGAGTATTCCCTTCAAGTGGTCCCGTCTTTGATATGTCATTTACAGTCCTTTTGGCTGTTTTAATGTGCATTCATTGCTTTGAGAAAGTATTTTGGCCAAGCCATTTTAAGGATATAAGTAAGCCATTTTTAGTACTACATTTTGCCTTTTTTTTAATTTTTTAAATTTATTTATTTATTTGTAAATGTGACTACGCTTGACTCACAGGAGGAAGTGTGGCTCCTAGATCATCTTGAACCTTTTTAGACGGTAGACTAATGCAAAAACAGCACTGATCACAACATTTTTAATTTATATCGATGCCACCGTTGCAATTTTGAACAAATTTTCTGATTCTCATTCAGCGCAAAGGTGATTGAAAGCGGGCAGGGTTGGTCATTTTATCACCAGCAAACCTAAAGGGCTACACAGCATCACAGAAACATCAACACTGCCGTGAAGACCTTCACAGAATGATGGTTAAAAGAAGCAGTGACTGTTTGTCGAAGGTGGTTTTTTTTGGTGACTGTGTGGCCCGGCAATAAATGGCAGATCCTCATCCGACTGCTCATAATGTGTCCCACCACGTTGCGCTGGCAGAAGATGCCCAGCTTGTGTGTTTGACCAGAACATCATCCGAGCCTGAAAAAGATCCATTAGATCAGACAAAATGTGTTTTTTATTTTTTACCTGATCATGTTGATTCTGAATAAAATGTAAATAGTTCTCTTAACTGTATTGTGATTAAGGAAGTGTTAGTTTGCCCGAGTACTGCTGTGTGATGAATTGTCGGCTATATTTAAACGTCTGGAGAGTTTGTGTCCCTGTTTTATTGTACTGGATGCATAAATCTAGCAGAATGCAAGCTTTGAGTTTACAGTATAATCTCTCTAATACAACAGACTATATTTTTATCGCTTTATGTTGCAGGTTGTATTTTGGGTCTTTTATGATTAAACCAACAATGCAAAGGCTTTGGGACTTTTTGAGATTTGTTGTCTTTTTCTATCTGACAGGTTTTTTGATATTTGTGTTTAAAAATTTGGGATTGTATTTTCTTTATTTTATTTGTCTCAACTCTATTAAAGTTAAAGAAACTGGTATACAGTGACTTTGTGGTTTGTGAGTTGTTTTCAGCCCCCAAAAAACGTGTCTTAATCTACTGACCTTTGATTTAGCGTCATCATTAAGTCAAAATTATAATATTATACACCTGCAAAACTAATGCACTCCCGTCAGCCCAACTGAGCTTACTGTTACATAGACAGCCAGCTAAGACCATGGTAAACAATCACATCATCCACATACTAGCTTTGTTATTGCTATATGTTAGCATGCTGATGTTGCAGATTTACAGCTGTGTCATAGTCAGTCTATTCATACCACTGATTTAACTGAACTCCAGGTTCCAGTTCAGTGACTTGGAAATGTTCTTGCATCCACCTTCTGACTTGTGCTTTTTAATCATCTTTTCTGCTATTTGTTTTGTTGTGTTTCTTATGTCTTCCTGTGTCTTTATGAGTTTTCTACAAAACTGACTTATCAAAAGCTGGACCATCCAGATACAGGTATTTAAACTACAGATACATTTAAACTACAGATACATGTGTATTTATACTACAGATACATGTGTATTTAAACTACAGATACATTTAAACTACAGATACA